>VVHJ01014330.1:5857-17140 GCA_015107715.1 Tylochromis polylepis | reverse complement strand
CGCCGCTGGCTTCGCGGCCGGCCTCCTGCACTACTCCGTCGCTGCCGCTGCTTTCCGCGCGGTCGGCCTCCGGATCTGCCTCTTCTGCGTCGCCGTTGCCGCTGCACGGTCGACCCCCTGGACTATCTTTTGGATTTTGTGGTCAACCCTGGCTTTCGTTTGGGACTCCGGTCGCTGGGGTTTTTCTCTTTTGGAGTTTATGGCGTCCTGTGCCGCCCTGTTTTGGACTGTTTGGGGTTCTGGTGCCTTTGGGGGGTCTCTTATGGACTGTTGTCGCGCCGCCGGCGCTTGTTTTGTTTTGGACTCTGTCCCTCCGTCCTGGGCCCCCTCCGCCCGCCCTGGTCTGGTGGTCTACGTTTTGGGGTGGTGTCTGGGGCTGTCGGGAGCCAGCCCTTAGAGGGGGGGTACTGTCATGGTCCTGGGTCGGTGACCCAGTGGTTTTGATTTATTTTGTTATTATTAATCATTGATTTCACCCTAGGTCAGGCTGCATGTCCGTCACTTCCTGTTTTATGTTGAAGGTCTGTGTTTTTGGTGAATGTTTTCAGTTTTGTCTACGTGTGTTGTTTGGTTAATTAGGTTCAGCTGTGTCTCCCTCCTGTGTGTGGTCCCCTCGTTATCTATTATGTATTTAAACCCTGTGTCCTTGGTTCAGTGTGGCGTCGTACCCTCATGAACTCTCTTCTGTGTGTTCCGTCTGCCAGCCTGCCTACCGGTTTTTTGTTCGTGTGTGTTGTTGTATGGAGAACAACAATAAAGCCATTTAAGTTCATCCACATCTCTGAGTCCTGCATTTGGGTCCACCATTCCATCTGCCAGCACGCAGATCATGACAATCTCATTCCAATTGAGCACCGTTGGGATGTGAAACCACATAGATGGATTTCTGATCACAGTGTGCAAATGCGTCTGAAGTAAATAATGTTATCTAATGTAGGAGTGGAAGAATATAATAAACACTTTTTAAAAAAATGGTCCCTTTATTGCAAGATTTCATGTTTTGGGACTCTGTTTTTGTCTCAGAGAGACACAAATCTATAGTCAAGATTTCTTCTGTAAAAAAGCACACACTCTTCATGCCCCACATGGTTTTGAACTCTCAGATAATATTCTCAGCATGATTGTCAAGGATAAAAGGCCCTTGGTATTGTGGAGGGTCAGGGCTCCTGTGAGATGGTCAGCACATTTTACTTAGGGTACACACTTCCCTCCAGGGCCCACTTCAGTAAGTTGATGGAGAGGAAATACAAGGGTGCTCTTGAGAGAGTGAAAGCTTTACTCAAAGAAGCGAAAAACAAAAAACCTGAATTTAAAAGCTTTATGGTCATTGCACCTAGAGAAAGCACAATGAAACTTGCTGTGTACACCTAAAAATGATATTTCATACACCCACACGCTCATTCCAGATAACAATAGCCACAGATAATAATCACACGTACGTGCATGCTTGTGCAAATACGCCAAATAACAATATGTGGTTGCACTCATTCCTACGCACTCGTACAACACACAAAGTACTCTGATAGGAATCTGGCACTGTATAAATAAGATAAATAAGAAATAAGAATATTGCACATAATGTTATGAGGTTTTTACTGGGTATGACCTGCAATGTAAATATAATAGTTAGTGATGTAGATATTATGATGATGTAGATGGTGGTCGTAAAGCGCTTAAGTGTTTCTGGGAGTTCAGTATAGTGATGGCTCCTGGGAAAAAGCCTGGAGGTGTGGGCCCGATTAAAAGTGTAATGCTAAGTAGCTAGTCTGTTCTTTAAATTACTACCACTCTCACACAATGCCAGTGTCAATACTGACATCGTTACTCCAGTCCAATCATCTTTTTGCCTTCTTTGAGCCAATCAGCCTCCACTCTGTGTGGCTTAAATCCATACTCTCCTCATTCTCCCTTTCAGACTCATTTGTGCAACCCACCTCCTCTCCAACTCCACCTTCACTTCAGAGTCACCCAGAGCCCCATCCAAGCCTCAGTCTTCATCACCACCAGCGTCTAGACTCCAGGGAGTCCTGTCCTAAATCCCGTCACTGCTGGGATTCCATTTTGCCATGATGGGTCATCGGAGTCTAATCGCCAAATATGTCGATTAATTTAGCTATCTCAATAAATCGTGTTCAATTCTTTCAAATGATCTCACCTTATTGAAATAGCATACACTCAAACTACACCTTACTTCAGATGAGACCACTCTTTAGCTCTGACGTGACTGCAAAACCAACTGCATACTGGACAATAAAACTACTTGTGGTGACCTTCCTAAAAGAGGACATCTACAAAAGTGCAATGCATTTCATACTGTATTATTATACCCTTTACCTCACACGTCCATGCTGAAACACTCTACTTTGTGCTGCAGACAGAAGTCCTCTGTGACACCATCTAAAATCTAGACATTATTTCTTCATAAAAAAAACCTTTGGTAGAAGAAAGAAATTCACTTCTGACTAGGGTAACACAATACATTTTCTTTACATTTCAGGGCCAGATAACAAAACAGTGTGAATCAGCTTGTGCGATAACCTTTAACAAATGGGTGTATTTGTTGTTTATCATAAGAAGTTTAAAAGCAATGCAACATTTGTTATCGCTCTACAGTTCTTACATTTTTATTTTCACCTTTGTCACCAACTGCATTTACATTGTTTTTGTATCATCTGTTCTCCCCATTGTACACTAGTGTGTGTGTATTTTTTTCCCAGTATCTCAAATTATAAGAAATTAAGATGAGTAAAAATGGATTTACCATACAGACATTGTCAGTTTATGAAAAGTGTGTTTGTTTATACACTCATACAGTTCTTAATTGGGACTCCTTTACCAAACATTACTGCAACACTGCAGTATGTCATGGTGATCAGTTTGTTTTACTGCTGAGGTGTTATTGAAGCCCAAGCTGCTCTGATAGTGGCTTTTTGCTCGTCTGTATTTTTGGGTCAAGTCTTTCTCAACAGCCTCTTGACAGTAACCCTATATAATCTCTGTGGGGTTAGGTCAGGTGAGTTGCCTGGCCAATTAAGCAGAGTAATAGTATGGTCAGCAAATGTTTTGGTAGTAGTTTTAGCACTGTAGGCAAGTGCTAAGTCCTCCTGGAAAAGCAAATCAGGATCTCCATATAGCTTGTCAGCAGATGGAAGTATGACATGCTCTAAAATCTCCTTGTAGATAGCTACATTGACTTTGGACTTAATAAAGCACAGTGGACCAACCAACAACAACACCAGCAGATAACATGGCACCCCAAATCCTTACAGACTATAGAAACTACACACTGAACTTGGTTTGATATCTGTGCCTCTCCACCTTTCCTTCACACACTAGGACCTTGATTTCAAAATTAATTACAAAAACAATCGAGTTCTTTTTCTCCTTAACCCAGGATGCTGTCTCTGGTTCAGAAGTGGTTTGATATTAACAATGCGATAGTTGTAACCACTGTGCTCAAGACATCTGTGCATGGTGACAATTGATCCACGGACACCAGTCTCAGTCCACTCCTTAAGAAGCTTTTCCAAGTTCTTGAATTGACTTTTCTTGACAACCCACTCAACAACCCAAGGCTGTGTTCATTGCTGTTGCTTGTGCACCTTTCCCTGCCACACTCTTCACTTCTAGTCAACCTTCCATCAGTAGACTACATGACTACTCGTGTGATTAGGTAGAGGATCAACAGAGGGTCCATGACCCTCTTGGGAGACACTCCCATAAGGCTTTAAATTCTGGGACTCTCCACCATTTGCTCTTAGAACTGAGAGGTGAAACGTTTTCAAGAAACTTAAAGAACTTAAAGAAGTCCAGACGCTTTTCTTTCCAAGCTCCTTAGACTCTGTTAGAGAGACTTACCTGACACACACACACACACAGACAGATAAATCAGTGCCACTGGACGAGAGTACCGTTAACCTTACAGTTCCAACACTATTAAATGATAGCATGGAGAGGAGGGAAGGGTTGTAACTTAATACTTTTACTCGAGTACTTTACAAAAAGTACAGGTTTAATCTGTGTACATAATTTCAATATTCGTATGCTTTGCTACTTTCTGTTTCTATGGTATCATATTGTGAATGCAAATATTGTATTTTTTACTTCATAATATTTATTTTACACAATTAGTTACTTATTATTTTTCAGATAAATTGCATTATTATACATAAAATTACAGACAAATATAAAAATCATAAAAATAATCAGTAGCTGCAGTGTTTCAGTAATATGTTTTATATTATTCTGTATATGGTCACACTATATAACGAGTAAGTTTACATTAGATACTTTAAACATATTTTGATGATACAACTTGTGCATTATTAAGCTTCTTAAGTAGGATTATAATTTGTCCTTGAGTGAAAAGTCATTTTTAATTTTTTTAAAAATATCTCTTTCTACTTTGCAAAATAATCGTCTATGTTTAAACACTTGTGCAGTGCCGCTAATTGTGTAATAAATCTGTAAGACACAGGGCAGCACATGTCCCTGAAAACTACATCCAGTCTTTTCTGCACCATTTTCTACAACAATTTTATTTCACAGCTGCTGCATACTTTTTGTTTTGTTGTTGTTGTTGTTTTTTTAAACAAGTGATTTCCTTATGTGGGGACAACAGGTTTATTTTAGAGCATAAAACAATAAAGTCATCACTGTTTAAAAAAAATCTTAAAATTTGTATGGGCAAAATGAAACAGGTGGAAAAAAGTCAAAAAAGTAATGTCCCCATATTAGAGTGCAGACTCTCAGGAGGTTAATATGACTGCTAGAGTTATTCATATATAAATGTATGTGATTTAAGGACTTACATAGATAAAGAATAAACCAGACAATGAAACAATATTCTTTTGAGGTGTTCCTTATTTTTAAACAGGATAAAATGATAAAATTGAAAACAGCTGCTGATCTGCTGATAACCTCAGGAAGAAGCTGTTGCTGATGCTGCGAAATAGCCAATTTAGTTTTTGGTTCACTTCAGTGGGTTTGGTGACTTTAGGCATGAACTGAGTTCAACTCAATTCAAATTTCAAAAAAGATACTGATGAAATTCAATTCAGTTCAAGTAGCAAACACCAGTTCTCTTATATTATAAGGTAAAGACCGTTTGTGTATTTAACTGTGTTACCTTAGGCTATTGTCACCAGTTTCAAATAATGACAATTTTTAACAAAAAATGAGTTTGAGCTTTGTACACTACATATGTCTTCTTTGTCTTTTCCTCTGCTTGACCTTTAACCTGTGTATATAAAATAAAATTAGATGTAAATCTGCATTAAAATGCATTTCACAGGGTTATGTGTGAGTATTATGAATAATGAATGCAGACTGAAGCTCACCTCATCACAGATTTTCTGAATTTCCTCATCAGCATCCCTCGTCTCCATGAATCCCCCACATACCATGTCAGCCATTCTAAAAATCTGCTGAAAAAACCAGAGATGGTTTTATGTAGCTCAGATGTTTAATTCCTATGATTCCACCTATATTTATACTGAGTAACTAACCAGAACAATAGCAAACAGAACATAAATCAATTTAATCACAGGGACATTTTAAGAATATCGACAGTGAAATTTTATCAGGCTTTAAAAGAAACACGAGAAGACCAACATACATCCTGGTAAAGAGTAACTAACCCTAACCCCTCCTTAGCCACTTTGTGGTTAACTCAGATGTCATAGGTTAGGAGGTGGGCTACACGTTGGACAGGCCATCAGTCCATGGCAGGGCCAACCAGAGAGACACACACAATCAGTGATGTTCACATTGACATCTATAGCCGGCGAAGAAGCACTGATTAACCTAACATGCAGGTGTTTGGGTCACTGCACCACGGTGCCACCCAAGTGTTATTTACACCTATAAATGTATAGTTTTCATCCTGAAATGTAGATTGGTGTGTTTATTGTGGAGAGTCCGAGAGTTCCAAGCAGGAGGTTCTGTTTTTGTTCGGAGGGTTAGTGGGTTTAATGTGCTTATTCTTCAGATAGAAAGGAAACAAATCCAGAATGAAATGCAAGCCAGGGAGCTTTGTTAAAATAATGAACTTTTGATTATTCAAGCAACTGAGCCAACAAAAATCTTAAATCTGCAATCTAAAAAAATGACTTATTTTAAACATATTTTCAGATTGCTGGTAAAAAAAAACAAAAAAACTTGAGTTTATAACTGGCAAGAAATCAACAACACAGTTTGTTTTTGTTTTTTTTACAGAATTCAACTTTGATGCTTCAAATGTCTCATGCTGCAGTCCAGTCAGTGCTATATGTCTAGAAATATTATAATTACAATTATTGATTGCCTAAAATTTTAACTTTTGAAGGCGTATTGTTGCATTTATTTTTTCTTTCAGGGTAACAAAACAGCACATGTCATGAGGCAGAGAGCAGCAAAAATACAAAGTGTGATGTCATTAAAAAGGTTGGATGGGATCTTTGTCATGATGGTCTTCTACACCAGTAACTACAGCTTCCCCTCCATAACATGGAAGCTTCTTCCAGATCTGCAGATGAAGGTAGCTGCATCCTCCCACATGAACCTGCAGTCAAATCAGAGGAAACTTGCACTTGTTGAACACTGAAGATCTTCAGTAAGATGTTCATCTGTTCAACAGTTCATCTGGAGCTCGCAAGTAACTCAGTCCATAAATACTTTCTTTATTTTCTTTCATTAATAATCACTAACATGTATAATATGACAGCGTTAATTACCTTGATGACATAGTTGACTCCTTGCACCACCTGACTCTTGTACTGAACAGCTCTGAAAACGGCATGTGCTTCATTTCTTTTTTCCTCTACTTGACACTTAACCTGTGTATGGACAAAATAAAAGTAAAACAACGTAAAATGGAGAGCACAGAGTTGATGTGTCTGAGTACTATGTGAGTATGAATATTATGAAACAGCTCACCTCATCACAGATTTTCTGAATTTCCTCATCAGCGTCCCTCGTCTTTGTGAATCCTCCGCATACTATTTCAGCCATTCTGAAAGTCTGCTGAAATAAACAGAGGTGTCAGTTTTCTGGTTTTGTGTGTCTTAAACATAATGGTGCCAGTCCAAGTACATATACTGGGTAAAGGACCTGGAAACTTACTGGAAGGTGGCTCTAGCACATGATGGGTGGAGCAACATGTGTAACCACAGCCTTCACAGCCCCTAAATGTTTGGTTACACTGTCTCCTCCAAATATCTACTTGTGTAATTGCGTCTTAAATTGTCTGTGTCTTTAAAACAGATAAAACCTATGCTTTTATCTTAATATTTTTTTAGACGACTAAAGAGGAGAATAACTAAAAGGTGGTTCTTGGAGTCCCGTCAGTCTGTAGTCTGTGATAAATGCTGTGGCTGTCAAAAATTATCTTAAATAAATAAAATGAACTTTGCAAATTCTTCTTTAAGCTGACTGTCCCAGAGATAAGCTATCAGACCTGACTCAGATCAATATGCCACGTCTGCAAGTTTTTTTAACTGAAGGAAAAAAAGTGAGTGATTGGGGAAACTTGCAATTTTGCAAAGAACTCCAAAAACAAGTCAAGAAAGTGACAAAAAGAATATTGTCAACTTGTCAAATCCTCTCTGCTACTGCAAAACGGCTTATTCTGCTATTGTTTCTTGTTTTGAGCTTCAGGTACTCCAGGTGCTGACAATCCAGTGCCTGACTGGTGCCTAAATAGCATCACCTGTAAGCATGGACCCTGGTGCAGCGGTGATATGCTCCAAGCATGCTACATTTAACTGATGTGGATAGGGCCCGTGCCATAGGGCAACTTCAAACTGGTGTTCCACAAAACCAACATGCAACATTATTTGGAGTGAGCCCTAATACCATGTCAAGACTGAAGAACGAGTTCTATGTCAGAGACAAGCCAAGAAGTTGGCGTCCCAAAAAGACGGCACCACAAGAAGACCGTTTCCACGCAGCGGAGGCTCTCTTTGCACTTTGCTGTTTCTTTGTCTCTTTAACTTGTGACTATTTTATTTTGGTATGAGGCAGTGTGCACCTTTTACTTAGCCTTTGGGGGAACATTAATTTGCTGTGATACATGTCTTCACTGCAGTTTTTTCAGACACCTTGACTCTTTGCAAATCGTTCACAACAAAAATATATGTTGTTGTGAACAAGAGCTACAGAAAGTGAACTGAGTTAACTTTATTCTTGACATCACAATGAGTCTGTTGTCAATAAATGCACAATAAAAAAAATGCAATCTGATATTTCCAACTTTTCAGTGAGATCCAGCACTGTGACATGCTGCTGTGATTATTTGATGGCAGTACAGCTTCTTTTGTGTCATATTTGTGCTTCTTTAATGAGAAATCTTGTTGCTGATTGTTCATGACTTAATCTAAATGTATAAAGTGTGAATAATCAGTGGGTTTTTTTATGTAAAATCCATCTGCACCTAGAACTTTCTAATTAAACACCCTCTACACTTTTTTCCAACAGCCCTCTGATTTCTTGTAAGAAATCCAACCAGTTTTATTCAAAATAGCAAACAGTGCCACAAAGCATGTGCCATTTTAATCTGCTGGATGTTTGCAATGTGTTTGTAGACACAGACTGCATAGACCATGGTGAAATATCTGCAGCTTGACTCATTAATGGGATCACATTGCGTGTGATTAACAAAGAGGAACTTCAGTCACAAGATAAAACAAGCACAGGCTGACTAATGTTAAAGTCTGCTAACAAAATACTGCTGACAACCTACTGACAATCTTTTTCTTTCTTTTTTTTTTTTTCCAAGTCAGAGTTGGGAAGTGTAGTATGTGGTTTGCCCAGCAGTCTCAATATGTTTAAATGCATCATGTGACTTATAATATTATTTGGTCTATTTCACATGATTCTGAAGATTGCTTAAATCATATTTTCCTTGTACACTGTTGTGTGTTACATTCAGTTTCATTTGTGAACTTTGGACCACTGAAAACTTGAATAACTGGAAATCTTAAAGCACAAGTTTTTCTTTACCTATGCTATGGAATAGCATGTCATGGCAGCACAGGTTGTCTTATATATCAAATGTACAAATGTTGGCTTTCACGTGATGCCAGCACAGTTTCACTTCATCTTGATCATGAATCCTCAAATCTACAGAGCTCCACTGGAGGGTGAGGCACCAATCTTACAAGATTTTCCATAATTTGGAGTTTTAACAATGTTTTTAGAAAGCACTCTCAAGATCTGTTTAATGTATAACAAATGACTGACAGTATTTATGAACTTAAACTATTCAGTGACCCTTGATCCTTCATTGTATCCACAATTGCACAGGAATCACTCCCATCAGGACAGAAATGTTTCCGCGCAGGAGAAAATTGAGAAACTTTCTATTAATTTGAGTGAAAGAACAAAATGTGTCCTAAAAGTAGGAGAAGTTGATTTAAATCAATAAGGGACCCTTGCCTCATATCAGACTGAACTGATGGCATTCATGTCTTAGGTCACTTTCAGGTAAGCATTCAAAAAGGAGGCAAAGCTAGATGAAAGATAACTCTCCCAAAAATGCCATTTTTTAGAAATGCGTTCAGAGCTCAGTCTGACATGATTATTGCTACAAGAATGTCAAAAATGATTTTGAGAGTTTGAAAACAAACATTGTGTGCCAAAATCCATAAATCACTTTGGAGCCTGAAGACATGCCCATAGCTGCTAGATTTACTACAGACACTGCAAATGTATCTTATCTTCGGAAAGAGAAATGTGTTTGCCTTCAGATAAAGATATAGAAATACAGTCCACTCCCAGGGCTGCAGGCATTTCACAAATCAGAAACCACAATAGAAGAAAAATCTGCTTCATTTATTTATGCACTTTGTATAAAACTGTTCCACTTTGTCTTACTTCTACCATCTACAGTATGTTGTTACATTTAAGCAAAGGAAACTGCACATTTTTTTTGTTAAGAGGCAGGTTATTAATAGATTGCAATGAGAGTACAGGCTGTAGGCACTGATGCTTTGGCTGGTTCATTTTCCCATTAGAAGTACTCAATACTGTCATCGTGACTCTTTGAGTGCTGCACACTGCTCAGCTCAAGCTCCTCTCCATGACATGGGAGTTTCTTGTAAACACGGAGGTGAACACATTCGTCTCCCCCCACATGGACCTGCAAAGACGCACAAGGAAGATTAAAGGAGATGCTTAATGTGCACATAGAAGTACTCGTGATAATGTAAGCTACACTGACCACACGACATGCTAACATGTGGAAAAGGAGGCATTCATGTCTTCATAACAGGGTGCATGATGGCTCTAGTGTTCACAAACATGGATGAGTCATTTTGGATTAAGAAAATCAAGTAAATATCTGCTTGTGCTTCTTTATTTAAGCCCCGCGGGAGTGTTGTGCAAGTGTGCTACAAGCTATCATACACAAGTACTGGAAGCACTGGAACAGCTCGTTTTGTCCGTTAACACCAGGAGTGTGAAGCCCACGTGTATTTTCATTTTCTTTTGAATATTTTTCTCAAAATTTAATTAAACGCATCCAAATTTGGCTGGATTAAAAGCATATGCAGTGATGAATAACACTTAAAGCTAGAAAACCAACAGTTTAAGGTTTGCATGAAATTCCATACATATGACCACATAACTACATAGTCTATAGATAGAAACTGAAGAAAGAAAATCACTGATCTTTATTGCTGATCGCTTTATTTTTCACTCGACAGATCAGATCAGTGCTCTTATTGATGATATTTTATTATATCCAAGACCTCAGAGCTTTGTACTGTTGCCACTGTGCTCACTGCTTGCATTACAAACATTACCTTAATGAAGTAGTTGGTCCCAGCTACGAGCTGCGTTTTGTAGCTCTTTGCAGTGAAAACCTCGAAGTTTCTCCCGGTTTTCTGCTCTGCGTGAGGTTTCATCTGAATAACAATGACAGCAACATCAACATGAAGCACAGGCCCCGTGTGTGCACAAAGTTTTAAGTGTAAAATCTCTCTTTTCTACTCACTGCATCACAGATCTTCTGAACTTCTTCATCAGCCTGCTTCACCTCGGTCAGCCCTCCGCACATCGGCATTTTGACAAGCTTCTGGTGGTGGAAAAACGACTAGAAAGTGAATAAAAGCACGCAGAGCCTGTTTTTATGGGGCGTTCAGCGAGTCAGCGAGTCACATGACGCCGCATTTTGGACTGTACCATCAGCATAGAGAGAGAAGGGGGCGGCATTTGCAAGCGCTCATGTTAAAAAAAAAAAAAAAAAAAAAAAAAAAAAAAACAAAGAAAAAAAAAAAAAAAAAAAAAAAAAAAAATTTGATTTTC
>VVHJ01014326.1:3898-16837 GCA_015107715.1 Tylochromis polylepis | reverse complement strand
CACCAAAATTAACTTAGTAGAAATTAACCATAACTAAACTTAATTCAACACAAATTAACATCACGTGTACTCCTCTACACTGGACTGGTCCTCTCTCCTTGGACATCCGAGATGGTCTGGTTAAATACCCCTGCTATCCAACCACTCCTCCCCTCTGGAATCTTCCACTCACTTAGAGAGGTTTAGGCATTAACATAATAATGCTCTTACTATATATTCTTTATTAATACTAAAACACACCTAAAGCGTAACTCGTATCTTTATACAAATACCAGCTTCAAACATTCCTAAAACCATTTTAATTAACCTTCAACTACTTCCCCCCCCTTCACCTGGTTCCTTCCTGTGACCTTTGACTCAAAAGGAAGCTATTAATGCAGGAAGTGAGGCAGCACTTCCTCCTTTGGCTCCTGGAACACAGGTAAGTGAAGAAAGAAAAACCCAGCAACAAAATAATAATGTAAACTTGTCAAGGTTGATCTAAACCAAGGTATTATAATATGTAATCTGTACAAATGCAAAACATAAACAAACCCGGGATAGTAAATGCTTGACATTCTACAGAAAACAAATAAAACATGGCTAACTCAACACAAATGATATAAACAAGCCTACACTCTGACAAATGGTGTTCTCACCCACTTTGTCACACAGATCTTGAAGCAAAAACTCAGATGTGGAGTTTTTGAATGCAAATTACTTGTACAACTTACTCTGCTTTTCTTATCAACCAGGACAAAGCTATTATAGCAGCTGCACTAGTTGACATCTTCCATGTGTAGTTTTTGCTGCCTCATTTGTAGTTTTTTCAGTGCTAGTGAGTGTTTCTTTTGTAAAGCTAGACTGCCAGATGCTGCCTCCATTACTTTCTGGAGGAATTGCAACCTTGGTAAATTCTGTCTAAAGTTTTAAATGTAAAGTTGAAGTTTGTGTTATCCACAGATCTAACAGCAGCTAACTAACCCAAAACTGCTCCACGCCAAAATTGTAATTTATTTTAATTTAAATTAAAATCTGATTCATCACCCAGTCCAAATGCCCCCTGATTCAAAAGCTGTCCTTTTTAATTAAACACAAGCCAGGCACCTGTAAAAATGCAAACATCTGATCTACAAAGACATTACTTGCTGCAAGTCTGGCACATTTAAAATGATAATGTTACATTGACTAAAAATATGCAGACATCGATTCAAAAGCAACAGCCAAAGAAAAACAAAATGCTGTAATGTTTCTATTTAGCAAGTTTCTACCTCCGATCATACAGAAAACCATATAACACTGCTGTATCGATCTGTACGTGAAGCTCCTTCAGAGAGCTGCTCCTCTGAATGCCTCTGAGCTAAATTTGTACCCAAACTGCTTCAAGCACACATAAATAATTTCCACTGCAGCTCTATTAAGAGGAAGAGGAAGAAGAAGAAAAATAACACCATGTGACAGCCACAGGGGATAAATACCTTGGATGCTAATTTACACAACATAATTATGCAATGACCTTTGTGATGTGGGACAACATGTTCTAGAGGTGTTTGCTGGGTAAAGCACCACAGCTGCGGCTGCTGCTTAACATTTTAGATTTCTTGTCATGTCATAGAAAACAGAGAAAAAAAAAATCACAAAACCAGCCACGTAAACGTACACGCACAGGAATCAACAAAGAGCCAAAAGAATACATTCACGAGTTCAAAGCAACTCGTCTCTGGATTACATCCAAGTATTTGTGAGTCTGGTCTCTGAAGATTTCTCTGCATCTCATCAGATATAAACTGAATCCTATTGTGTCCCCACACAGCTGATTTTACAGTCGTTTCATGTAGTCGTTTTCTTCAGAACCTCTATGCAGGTCTAGACACGCACACACACTCGCTCACTCACAACAACAACAAAAAAAAAAATTAAAAAAGATAGAATGTTCCTCACCAGATTGGCTAATGTAAATCCCCGTGTGGGGTAAACTGATGAGAAGTGACGGAGAGGCTCTTCAGTCGCAGTCAATAGGAACCATCCGGGGAGGATCCAGTCTGCAGAAAATAAAAATAGCTATGAGATGACAGTAGCTGCATGACAGGACTGGAACAATTACTAATATTCATACAATTTTATAAGATAGTAAAGTTTTTTTTTTAAACAGAAATGAACAGAAACAGTGAAGATTCCCTCTGAGCCCCTCAACCAAAAACAGCTGAATATCAAACAACAAAAGCTACAGAGGATCAACTGAGCTGTCAATCACACAGCAGACAGAGCTTCTCATTACTGTCATTACTCAAGTTGAAATTCAGATGGTTTTTTTGTTTTTTTCCTGAATCTTCTGCTCTGTTTTTGTTGCCATTGCCAACCCTCTGAAACAATGTCTGCTCTGTCAATCAAACCGCACAGGAATGTGAGATTGTCTAGTTCTTTAATTTGAGGCAATGTTTCATGATTGCTCACGCTAAATACTACATCACTTCCTGTGTATGCATGGGTTCAGCAGTGCAGCGTAGTTTCAAATGCAGCAGCTCGTCTTTTTAAGCAACAAGGCTCAACAACGGCTCGTCTGCCATTTTAAAAATCATTGCAAGACCTTTTCAAAATGTCAATAAATAAGCCATTACTACTAGTTACATACCTTTTTTCTTTGCCCAAATGGTATTAAACTGAATCTTTTTGGATTTTAAACTATTGGTTTGAAAAAACAATAGTTTTTAAGACTTGACTTTTCAGTCATTTATACCTCTTACTGTCCAGTGTTTCTTCCAGTGTATTGAAAGCTCTCCAGACCCTGGAGAGGACCCTCTGCCTCATGGATTTTTGTATTTTTAAGTTGGTTTTAAACAAACACAATCTTAGCGATTGTATCTCCTGTTCACTACAGAATATAAATTATTTTGAGTTGAATGTTCTTTTTAGGTAATAATTTATATTTAGTCATACTGCTGGGATATGGTATTTGATGGAGATCTACTGGGGACTGTCATGATATATTTTCTTTATTTGTAATACATGCAGTGCTGCATGCATGTCCCTACACTGCTGATATATAAAAAGGCTTAAGTAGAACTTAAAGGGAGAAGAAGCAGAGTAAAGCAACACAGTTTTTCCCAAGATGTTATAACAATGTCATGGTTAGTGTTGGACTTTGGCAGAGTGATCAATAGCAGCATTTTTGTTTGGAAATACTAAATGTTCCTTCCATCCATCCATCCGCTACCTTATTGTGGTGGAGGGGTTTGTGTCCCAGGGATCTCAGGAACTATATTGTCAGGGGGCTTTGGCTCCCTGGTAGGGTCTCCCATGGCAAATTGGTCCTAGGTGAGGGACCAGACAAAGAGTGATTCAAAAACCCCTATGAGTATAAGATCTAGGGAGCAATTCACTCTGCCCGGGATAGGGTTACCAGGGCCCTGCCCTGGAGCCAGGCCCGGGAGGGTGCCCGAGGGCGAGCGCCTGGGGACCGGGCACCTGGAGACCATGGGACATGGGCCCACCACCCACAGGAGATGCTTTACAGAAAGGTGCAGTGTGTGGTGGGCGGCGGCCAGGGGCACAGACCCTGGTGGACCGATCCCCAGCTACCGAGACTAGCAATTGGGAAATGGAATGTCACCTCTCTTGTGGGGAAGGAGCCTGAGGTAGTGTGTGAGATTGAGAGGTACAGGCTAGATATAGTCAGGCTGACCTCAATGCACGGCTTGGGCTCCAAGACCAGTCTCCTGGAGAGGGGCTGGACTGTCTTAGCCTGGAGTTGCCGTTGGTGAGAGGCGGCGGCCTGGAGTGGGTATCTTAGTATCCCCTCGCCTTGCTGCCTGTACGTTGGGGCTTTTCCAGTGAACAAGAGGGTTTGCTCACTGCGCCTTTGGGTCGGGGAACATGTCCTGACTGTCATCTGTGCCATTAGACCTGCATTCTTTTAAATGGCCACCAGGGAGCAATAGCTGTAGTTGTAAAACTACCCAGACCTCCATAAACATTTATAGGTTCAGTTACTCATTTTGGATCACACTGATTAAAATGCAAACGGACATTTAAAAAAAAAAAATTTTTATTTTCTCAGTGTCAGAGAGTAGGATTCAGAAATAAACATAGATTGGCTAATGACTTCTAATTCCGTTAGCCAATGAGCTTGTGTTCTCAGTCTGATCCGATGGCAAAGGTCAAATGAGTTATGCCACGGTAGCTTCTGAATCTCTTATACTGAGGAAGTGGAACGGATGTCCTAGACTAGCTCTGAAGCTACTATGAAGTTGCTAATGGAAGACTAGAAGATGACCAGTATTATTCTTTGAAGGTCTTGGCCTTGGCCCACATAGCTACATTCTAAAATAAATAATGGGCCAAAAACAAAAATACACAAGCAACATTAAAACCACAATGACTTAAAGTAATTTGCAAAATCTGACTTATTCAAAACCTAACAGAAAATTTACTGGAAAAATGAATGTAAATGCATTTTAAGAAATCATTTTCCTTGATTTTTATTTCAGACTTTTTGATCAACCGCAAGAACTGTATTCATTGTTCCCTTTTCCATAAAGAATGACCGATGAAAAAGCTCAGGAGCACTGGACTGGATCAATGGTGTCTTCCAATCAGACTGATTTACAGAGATAAAAACATCACGGGTTATTGCTGCAGGGGGTGTTGTGTAAAACGTGATTCCAAGTCTGCGTGCAGGGCTTACTACGGTTGACTTCCGGGAAGGGAACACTGTGGGGTGAGGTTCTGGAGGGAAACAGGGGGACAGAGAGGCAGACAGGAGGTTTGAAAAAAGAAGGGGGGAAAAGAATTAACACAGAAAAATCTTGTCTTTCTTTTGTCCTCTTTTGTCCTCATTGCCTGCGCTCCATCCAGATGGCAGCTCCTCTCTTCTGTTGTATAGAACAGGGGGAGGCGACACGAAGCCTGTCAAAAATCCGAGAAATTCTGCCCTGGAGCCCGATCTTAGCCAAAGCCTGTGACAAACAGTCACCTCGCATGCCGACAGTCTAATCTGCACCCGCATCAGCGAGGATGTGGGGGGGCTAGGATCATCCTGAACCACAGGAGGTCCCGCACTGTTTTTACTGCAGCTGATAGCTGGAGTGATGCTGTTGTTTGTGTGCTAACAGCCCGTCTGATGGCTCCAGGAGCACAGCCAGATTGGCTCTTAGTGTGAAACAACAGCAGCCATTAAAGCTCCTCCATATGGCCTGGGGCGAGGAGGAGCAGGAGGAGGGGGCCATCTACCCCAGACTGAGTCCAGCCCAGTGTGAGAATGAGCTTGTCTTTTTGTTTTAGTTGGTAGTAAACACAATCAAGCTTAGTTTGCATGGCCTTAGCTAGTCTGATTATTCCATTCTTCCTACAGCAATGAAGAGATTTCTGGAAAGAGGAAATGTGCTCTTCTTCCCCATGGCTGAGGCTTAGCAGAGTTTAGCACATGCAAACACACCATGGTGCATACTCTCTCTGGGAGTCTCATTGCCAAAACAGACATGGGAGGAGGATCACTGCACTTATCTGCTACATGTGAATCTTAAATCCCCAGACACAGACACAGACATTGGGGGGGGCAGGTAAATTTCCACTGTAGGCATGCCTCAGGGGTCCCCCCACCTGCTGCGGGTCCCCCGTGGCATAAAAATAGGTGTTGGATGATTGCTGATCCCTGCATGTGAGAACACACACACAATGCCAGAAATACACATCTTCAGCTTCTTAACATGGACAGTTTGCCAGTTTTCTAGTGAACTCAATGTAATTTTTGACCTGACAAAAACTTAGATGTTCATTTAGGCTTTAGGGAAAAAAACAAGCAAACAAACAAAAACAATGGCAATTTCTTAAAACAAATTTCATACATTAAGAAGTAAATCAGACGTGTACTGTAGCAGCCTTAAGTACATCTATAAAAAATAACTTTATAATATATCAGTTTAGTCAGGCCTTTAAATAAAAACAGATGGAATTCCTATAAAGGCAACACAATTAATCATTTAAACAAGAGTTTCCAAACTTTTTAAAATAAAATACAACAGTGGAAAAACCCCAAGTTGCTGACAGTGGCTGCTGTTAGTGTCCTGTATGTTATGTCTCTCCCTAGCAACTGGTTCATGAGTATGTGCATGATTTAACTAACAACCATAGACTACGTAAAAGATGGATGCCCGTCACTATGGCACAACACACTGGCTTGTGGGCGACCATTTTAAAGCCTCAGGTTTGGCATTCTTTTTTTCACAAGACTGCACATGGTGGGTGAGGGGTGGACCTGAATTATAACTCCAGAAACACTGCATGACTATAATAGGCAGCACTTTGTCAATCACAAAATAACCTCGTCCTAAAGCACTCCCTGTTCTATTGTCCATTAGACTATAATGGGAGCATCATTTACCAAATGAACATCATCTTACTGAAGTATTAAAGAGAACTTGAAACTCCTGACTCAGGCTATAAAGTCATTAGAAGAAGTGTTTACAGAGGCCATAAATCAAGCGACAAATAGGGTCATTTTCCCATAAAGACATTCATTGGGTTCATATTGTGTATCCAGAGGTTACACCCATCCTTTGTATATGGTTGCCCCCCCCAACCACCCTCCTTTTTTAAGTGAGAAATTAAGACCCAGTTTTCAGACTTTGATCCCCCACCTGACATCCAAACACTTTCCGGATGTGTGTCCATTTTTAGAGAGGTCTGGTGCTATATAATAAGGTCAAATAAGGATAATGGCTAGTTTGACATTAGGGACGTTTGACATTAGGGACTTGCTCAGTGCAACCAATCCAATGTAACAGAATTGACAGCAGCTTGAAAGTTACAATAAATATTAATGGTTATGTCCCAAAATGTTGATTCTGTTCATCTGGATGTAGCGTTTTCAGTGGGAGAAACGTTTCGTCACTCATCCAAGTGACTTCTTCAGTCTCAGCTGACTGCAGGCTTCCCCAACCGTATCTGAGTATGTGAGTATCAGATAAATTTGACTCTCTGCCTCCACTGAAACCACTTCTTTTCCCATTCCTGTATTTTTCAGGCAAAAATGTGTGAAGGCAACATTAAAAATTTAAACTGAAGTGACTTAATTGCTGCCACAAACAGACACGAGTCACACCAGACGGAAGCCAATCTACAGCCTTTTAATTTTTTTTCTTGCTACACAGTCAACACTTTGATTTGCGAAACTGTGATCACAGCACAGGTGCAGCTGCTTCAAATTCTACAAAATGACAATGATCTGCAAAATCTCACCTGTGAACTGACTGGAGTCAGCCAAGCTAATTTGCCTGAACAGTGGTCAACCCTTATATACTCACCGTCACTTTGTTAGGTACACCTGTTTGACTGCTTGTTAACACAAATATCTAATCAGTCAGTCAACATGGCAGCAATTCAAGTGACTCTAAATTTGGCATGGTTGTTGGTGCCAGATGTGTTGGTGTCGGAGTATTTCAGAAATTGCTGACTACTAAGATTTTCCCACACAACCAACTCTAGGGTTTACAGCAGGGGGGTCTCAAACATAAGGCCTGGGGGCCATAATCAGCCCAGCAAAGACTCTAATATGGCCCACTGGAAGGCTGGAAAATGTAAAGGACAACATAAATTTTAAAAGTTTTAACAATATTTTTTGACAAGCTTTTTAAAAAACAAAACAGCTATTCCTTTTCATGGCAACTCATGCTAAACCAAAGGAACAATTAAATGACCCTTAAATTGTTAAACATTTAAATGACAAAACTTCTTTTGCAATTTTTAACCATTGTCACCAGATCTTGACCAAGAGCATCTGGCAGTATGCTAAGATTCACGTACGGATGTGCGCCTGACACATCTGCAGCAACTGTGTGACGCTATCCTGATATGGATCAATATCATCGAGGAATTTTGACATAATGCTGTCCGTGAAGGGAGTGTCAGAAGACAGAACACATCTATGTTTCTGGTTTGGCTGCTCTTCATGGTTGTACATATACTTTTTGAGCTACTGCGAAATAAATGGATTGACTAATTTCATTCAATTCACAATAATATTTGTTAACAGCATTGTATTTAATGCCCAGCTGGATGCAATTCCCCGGGTCGCAAAAAAAAAAAAAAAAATTCAGCCGTATAGAAGTCTCTGGGACAATGACCTTCAGCTCTCTATTCTATGACCTGCATAAACATATCCCTGATGATTTTCTGGGCTCTAATCTCTAGCTTCAAGTCAAACTGAATAAAACATGGAGGTCATTTTAGAAATGGTACTAATTTGAGTAATAATGGAAGATAAGCCATGGTAAATTGAGTCAAACATGCCATTATAGTTCTAGTTGATGAATAAAGAAAATGTAAAAATAGGCACAGCAGGATAAGATTTGCCCCATCACCATTTTTAACTGCCCCCTCAGCCACTTCCCCGTAGTGCTGGTCCTGCCTGAACATCTGCTGTAGTCCACACTTTTTTTGCTCAGCTCTTTGCAGAAACAGTGGCTAACAAAACCCTGGTTGGTCTGCTGTTTCTGGAAAGTTCAAGAAGGAAATGCAACTTAACAGAAGGACAAACTGCAGTAGTATGAGCAAAAAACAATATTGACATGCTTGTGCTTCCTCAAAGCATCGAGTTGAATGAGTTAAAGAATTCAAGATAGGAATAGTGTTCATCTGACCCACACTTACTGCCATTTATCTAAATTATCTCATTTTAAAAACCCATACTACTACAAGCGTCTGCATTTTCTTCATGGTTCAAATTGTCAAAGAAAAGGAAAATCAATGTCAGTTCTAAACCCAGGAGTCCTTGTGTTCCCACAGAAAGAAAGCGGCCAGGCAACAGTCCCACTGAGCCAAAGAATCAGGCCTGGGGGTGTCCAGTTAAGGGGACAACAAAGAAAGAAAAAAAAAAGAGGGGGATCACAGCAGGCTGAGAGTACAACGGGAGACCAGGAGAAAGAAACTGATGGAGGAGGAAAATCTCGGGAGAAGGAGAACAAGTTGGAAGAATATCGCTGACCTAAATGTCTCCAGCATCCATTTCCTGGCATGTCTTTATCAGGAGACAATCAAAGAAGAGTGACTGAGGTAATAGTTAGAAAAACAATAACTGTGGGCAACCATAGGTGTCAACTGAAGGCAACCTTTCAAGTGACACAACTCGCTACTGTCTTTGTGCAACAAGATAGGGCTGCACAATTCTTAGCAAAATTATAATCACAATAATTTTGTTCAATATTGACAGCGTAATTTTTTGTCATGATTATTTATTGATTTTCGTGTTAAAAAAATGAAAACATTTATTGCAGTGCTGTGAAAATAGAACAGCACTTTCAAATTTGTAGAAATCATCATCACTTTTTTAAAAAGCTGTACCAAACCCTAACACGATCAAATAAATAGACCACCGCTTTCAGTCTTACATTGTGCTGAGGTTACTTTCAGCTGATTGCTTATTCACAAGGGGTGGAGGCAGGTAGCTCCACATGTTCGATTTGGCAGATTTTCTCACTGGATGCCCTTCTGACACAACTCGACAATATTTGAGCCTCCTGTGACCAAATACTGTGCTATATTTATATTATATAATCTTTATCGCCACAAACTAATCTCTGCAAACAAATAATATAAAGCCTCTCACAACCATTGCACTTCTTGGCCTTCATGCACCAATCATACCGCAGTTTGTGATGCCTTTTCACATGGTTGACTCTCTTTGCCTGTGTTTTCTTCCTGGTTAACACCACTCAGCCAAATCAGGAATATTTCTAGACAACGGAAGATGATCTACTTTGAAGCTCTTCTTCTTCTTCTGTGCCAGAAATTTGAATTTAGTTGTATACGTTTGTCTTTAAATGTAATGTAACTCATCCAGAATAGTCCAGAAAACCTCACGCTGCACAGAGCAACTGTGTCATGATTTGGAGAGCATTTGATAAGCATGCATTTTAAATATCGCTATTGACTAGCTGCTACACATGTATCATGTATGACGGCATATGACGTTTCAGGTGTTGATGAAAATAAAATTAAGGAAACTAAAAGGGTAATTTATAGAGAGCAAAATGGTTTCTTCTTTTCCATGTTCTACTTTGTGAAGATTGCTTCCTAATCTTGATCGCTTTGTTTTTGTGTTGTAAAAAACAATAAACCAGTTTTAAAAACAACTAACGATGGGATGGATTGAGTTGCAATCAATCTCCTCTGCTACTGGGGGTCACTTAGTGACGTGAACATGGTGGGTTCTTTTATATTTCCATATTTTATTGAAACCTTCAACCAGACAGTCTGCTTTGCTTACATAAGAGAGATGACCACATTGAATCTGCAGATTGCAGTTATTATAGATTAAAATAAAAGATGGATGTAGCTTCTGGGTCTAAAAAGAAAAGACAATACTGAAGTGCCTTAATTCTCTTTAATGGTCAGCAGGGGATGACTCCTGTGGTTGCAGAATCCAGCTGTATAGCAGAGTCTGGGAGAATAACCTTCCCTTGATCAGTGATGTCAGTGAACACTCTCCTGATGAGTTTAAGCAGGTTCAAGTCATACTGAACAGGACATGTTCTTTCTGTCTTTCTTTCTTTCGGGTGCATATGCGTGAGCGTCTGTTCCACGTGTAGAGAGGAGAATAAGTGTGAGGTTTTCTAAAGGTTTGAACTTCACTTTTTACAGTGGTTATTCACATTTTAGTTCTGTTAACACAACTTTCTTTCACTGGTGTGTTTTTGGTGTTCTTTTCAGCATTACCGGCTATCACCTGGGTGTGATAGCCGGAAGGATATATGGTTCTGAAGGCTTTCAGAGCCTTTCCCGTCAGCATGGTATTAAAATACCCATTGGCGTGGATTATTCGGTTGAGAAGTGTTGTTTGGCTGTAGGGGAACTTGTCGGATGTGACAGCATGAAGGCAGCTTCTAGGATGAATAACGTGGTTATTATGTTTCTGGATTCTATTGACAAGGTGAACAGCCTAGTTGAGAGGGGAGTTGTTTTGAGAAATACGCACACTACTGCCTTTCCGCTAATGAACCCAGCAAAAAAGATCATCCTGTCTAATTTGCCAACTTTCAACATGAGTTGTCACGTCATGGTCAGATTGTGTCAGCAATGATAATGCTCCCCTCTGGGTGCAAATCAGCGAAGTTGATGCACATTGTTTCATTTCAAGGGCGGGTGTATATGATTTTAAAAAAGGACAATGGGGAGCTGAACATTGTGAAGAAATTTAAGGTGGATGGATTTGATTATACTATTTTTGCAAAAACAGAAACCTTGATTTTGGGTGCAATCAGGAAGGGCATTCAGTCCGTAATTGACCTGAAAAGGTTCAAGAAGAGGCTGAGCTCCTGCAGGTTACTGAAAACGCAGGAGCCAGGGGGCTTCAGCAGAGAACTTGGCAGGAGTTTCAGCAGATAACGAAGGGGAAGGTGTTTCAGCAGGCAATGCAGAGGAAGGAGCTCCAACAGTTGATGCAGGAGAGCAAAAGGAGTCCAAGGTTTCAGGGGGGGGAAAACTTAACAACCAGGAAAACGGTGAGGTTGCCTCTACTTCTGCTGAAGTGTGGGAGGAAGTAAGCCAAACAACTACACAAGAAGAAGTGCAGCAGGGAATGGATGTTGATGAAATAATCCATGGTGAAGGAAATATGATCAGGGATGATGAAAGTATTTTTAAGGTACCAAATACTAAAAGAAAAGCTAAAGAATCTAAAGGAGTAAAACCTAAAAAAAAAAATGCAGGTAAAAGAGAAGGGTGGAAGAGCGAGTGAGTCAGAAGTTCTATCTGATTCTGATAGTGATAGAGAGTCATCTGACTCCTCTATTCCTGATGCCCAGAGAACTAATGGGTACAATCTTGAACAGATTAGAAGTTCTTTGGACGTAACCAAAGGGAAATGGGATGTGGCTATAGATGATTTACTCCCTAATGGAAAGCTGTTTATTGATTGGGCTAAATGGTTAATGAGACAGGGCTTCTGATAGCTTAAGGACAACACTGAGGTGTATAGACTGGGAAAATGAATGCAGAAAATTAGAGCTCGAGTTAAGGATAAAAAAAACAAAACAACAACAACAACAAAAAAAACAACAGCTGATAAGATGCTGTATATTTGTTTTTTTTGTGTGGCTATGAGTAGCTTTAAAATCTCATCTTTAAACCTTAATGGTGCAAGGGATATTAAAAAAGGTCTGTGTATTACGAACTTCTAAAGTCTAAATGCATTGACATAGCTTTTGCTCAAGAAACTCATAGCAGTGTTGACATTGAAGTTGACTGGAAGAAAGAATGGGATGGGAATGTTGTTCTGAGTCATAAAACCTCACTGGGTAGCGATTCTTTTCTCAAGAAACTTTCTTCCAGTTTCTATTGAAGCAGATTGTTGTACCTGGGAGGTTAAGTATGAAAATACAGAGTTAATATTATTAAATGTGTATGCTACAGTGTCTCCAAATGAACAACGTGTTTCTTTAGAAAAATTAGCAAGTACGCTGTTAAGTTGTACGTCAACAGATTACTTGATTTTAGGAGGCGACTTTAATTGTACAGTTGATTTAGATCAGGAATCATTTGGAGCTGAATATACATTTGAGGAGGATAATGAAACGTACTATCGAGACTTATGGTTGGTCGATGTGTGGTGTTCTAAACATTTATTAACAAGGCAGTTTTCATCGCCTCATTGTTTAGAGAATTACATTCCGTTAGCAAGATTACATACGTTTTACTGTTATGGTCATCATTTACAAATATTCAGATCATGCAATTTGTGTCCGGTGGGCTTTTCTGATAATAGCATGATCTTAGCAAATGTGTTTATAGACAAAACCCTAAGAGTGCACACTGGCATTTTAATACGGTTTTATTAAATGATGGTTGTTTTAAAAAAGGATTTTCTTTTTTTTTGGGGGGGAAGCAGTGGAGAACTATGAAATGTCAGTTTACTTGCAGCAATGGTGGGATATTGGTAAAATAAAAAATATTAAAGAATTAAAGAAT
>VVHJ01014322.1:12488-23308 GCA_015107715.1 Tylochromis polylepis | reverse complement strand
CACCACCCCCCTCACACACACACACACACACACACACACACACACACACACACACACACACACACACACACACACACGGACAGAGAGAAGGAGAGTACTCTGTGTATTTAATACAAACTACAATACAACTCACCGTTTATACTGTTAACAGCTGAATTACAGACAACTCACCATACCCTCCTCGCCATGGAAACGGACAGCAATACCTTGTTTGAGTTTTTCATTGGTGGACTTTGAAACCATCTCACAGCTACTCCTAAATATGGAATCTGACAGTGATATCAGAAAATTGAATTCATATTTTGTAGAATAAAAGTTTTCATACAGATCTTGAGTTCTATGAAGGTTAAATGTTATTTATGACCAAGGGTCTTCTTGTCATTTCCCATTCAAGTGGTGCACATTTTGGACCAGTTTGTCTGCAATGACCAATGGTATTTTGAACCTTCAATGGCTCACCTGTTTTGGGCAGACCTGCTATACGTTTCCACATTTGTTTCTGTGTTAGAACACTTGTAGACAGAGTTTATTAGATACTTTGTTACCTTTTATCATGTTACTTTAGGTTTTACATCATACAACACCTCCAATTTATAACTAGTGCCATGTGGATAAAGTTACATTGTGACCTTGTGTCTTTGACTGAAGAGATTAACTCTCAATTTCATAAGAATGCAATTGATGATCCCACTGTTCGTCAGGGCGTGTGGATACTTTTTTAACGCACGCTGGCCTACCCAGTCATGCCCCACAGCTTACCTGTAAAGCACTGGTGCATTAAATTACTGGTAGTTTGATTACAATGTGTCTCAGAGCAGCCTTAAAGCTCGAGAGACTGTCTCTAGAAAGCTGGAGACTGTATCTCAAAATTTTCCAGATATCACCTTTCCAGAGGTAATGGCATATGCCACAAATGACTATAGCGAATAGCAGGTAGCATTGTGTAGCTACAAGGTGGTCACGCCTTTTGTTGAGTGAACCCAAGCTCAAAAACAGATGGAACAGGAGCACTTGAGAACACATATGGCTGCTGAATGTTCTAACCTCCTGAGGGTCTGCCCAAAACACATGATGAAAAGTATGTCAGTATTGCTATTGGCATGGTCTCCCTAGCCTCCTCACGAGGTTCACGGGGTGATGCAGAAATGTGCCAAGAACTAAATCCAGGGGATCCGAGGTAAATCTCTGGGCATCTCTAAGAAACTTAGAAATCAATGATGATTCATGCTCATTCAGTGCTGTGTGGACTTTGGCAATCCTAAAGCAATCCTAGCAACTAGTCTTGCCCTCTCAGGAACCAGGCCTGGAAGGGGTGGAAAACTGCCCAGCTTGCCTGAGACAGCAGATCTCGCCAGAGGGGCACAGTTCCCATGGCGTTCAATCCGAATGCGGTGGGATTACTAAAAACTATGGCACAGAGGGAACACAGTTTCTTCAGTCCTGATCCAACAGAGAACTGTCTGGGTCAGAGTGAATGAAGTGAAGACATAAAGGAGAGTATGAGGCCATGAATTGCTAGGAAATGCTTCCCCAGAGTTGGATTGTCATTCTGCAGGGAAAAGGACAGATTGCAATGTGCCAACTCCTTGAACGCAAAGAGGCTGACATCTGCCCTTTCAATGAGAGACCAGATCTGCTCAACCACCCGAGAACTCTCCAGAGTGAACCTCCTTTCAATATGATGTCTGTTGCTACATTCAGTGGCCTTGGTACATGCTTCCCTGAGTAAGCAGAAAAGGGATTGATCTCACAGCCACAGTTTGGTTGGAGAGGAGGACCTAGGTCTCCCAGCCCTCTAATATAAGCTACTGACTGTACAATGTGCCCCGACAATGACATGATGGCCTCTCAGTTTTGTGAGAAAGTGATGCAGAGCGAGAAAGATAGCAACACCAACAGCCATCCGATGGCCAACCTAACCGTCTTCGAGTCGTGGAAAGCGCCCTTGCCAACTGGGGATGTGTCTGTGAAGACTGGCAGGCAGTGAGTCACTGGTCCTACTGCGCCTTCTTGCTCTAAGTTGGCCAACTTCTCAATCAGTAGAGGGCCAGGTTTAATCCCCACAAAACCAAAACCTTGGCCTAGTGAGATCTCAGCAAATATAGGCTTAGCAGGTGCCCTTTGAAAACGTTGCATTTATACAAGAAGAAGAGGGACTACCTGCATCATGGCTGCCACAAGGCCCATGAGGCTGAGGCAGAGTCCTCAGCCGACCAGAGAGTGTAGCTTGAAGCGGTCTAAGAAATTTCTTAAGGCCTGGTGCTATTTTGAAGTAAGATTAATAGTGGACCCTCTGTCCTGAGTTCCCCACAAGCGTGATGTGGGATGACTAGAGCCTGCTGTTCTTGTGAGACTGGACAGACCAGTCAGTCATCCAGATAGTCCTGAGAAATCTGAACTCAGACAGAAAAAGAATCAGAAACTTAACATTTCTGCCCTTGAAATCAAACTTCAGGAAATGCCATCACCCCTGCCAAACTAGTATCTGGAAGTATGAATTCTTGAGGTCAGTGATTACAAACCAATCCCTCTGTATTGACGCCCTCCCTCAGCCTGGCAATTGCCAATATTTTACGTCTCAGGAAACAAAGCTAATCCCTGTCAACCATTAAGACCATTAAAGGTAGCTAGTTCTTAGTCCCATTTCGGGACTAAGAACTAGCTGGAGAAAAATCCAGTTTGGCAATCCCATTCTTGCACCCCTATTCTCTAGAAGGGTGGACAGTTCTTCCTACAATATTTGTGCATGCTAGGGATTTCTCAAAGACGTAAAAGCAAGAGATGTTGTTATAGAAGGGTCAGTGTGAAAACTGTAGCTATGGGTCATGGTAAACATTGTCCAACAACTGCCCTACTGAGCTGATTGGTGGAAGCTGGCTGGCCAAGCCTGGGGAATAGTCGAGAGCAAAAAGGTCAGTTGGAGGACTTTTGAGTCTTACTTGCTTGTCCTTCTGTTCTTCATTGTCAATGAATGTTACACACACATGAAAAGCCTCCAACTGGGGTCAGGTACTTCAACCAGGTGCTGGTTGAGGCCCTGGTGGATCCTACCCAATTTCTCCTGAATTCTACTTGGCAAAGCAGGGACCATCCCAACCCTGCTGTAATAATGGAACTGTGTCTGAACCAAAAATAGCTTAAAGGTCAACTCGCAGCTTTAATAAGTGTTGGAAGTCATCCTGCACCTGACAAGACTTGGGACTCTGGTAGAGGGACATAATGGCTACCACAACAGGTCTCAGTTTCTCAGTATGTGTACTTGTGTGTATTTGTGTTCTTATGGACTGGTGAAACATCATCAGTCACACCCCAGGTATGATTCCAATTCAAAATACACATATCATGGCCTTTGTATGTCATGTTTCAAGAAATATATTCATAGAGGCCTAATTTTTCAGGTCAGTACCTATTGATGCAGGAAGAAAAAGGGAGGGGCAGGCTAGAGGGGAGAGAGCAATAGATAGAGAGAAAATCCCAACAATCAAACTACTCCCTTTGAGCAGGTCCTTGGCAACAGTGGGAAAGAAAAACTCCCTTTTCCTGATGTCAGCCACTTCTCACAAGCGCAGTTCAAGAGCTCTCCACCACATCCTCTTCGAGACATGCAAACTGGAACTGGAAAGGCTAGACTCTTCATGTCTGAAGGTATTGAAAGGACTATTTTGCAAGACTGGAGAACATTCCAGGAAAAACAAACAGGGACCCACTTCTCTCGAGGAACAGAGGCTTAGATATGAAAGAGAAGCAGATTTTTTTCCATTATTGCACATCCTCGATTCATGTAGCCATAATTCGCAGCAGCAGTTACATATACAGAGTGCCGGAGTGACAAGTACACTGAAGCACTTCATCCAGGCCCTGCACCTTTCTGAGAACATCTCCACTCAATAAAGAGCAGGGCGGGGAGGAAGATAGAATTCCAGAAGAACTAAATCCTGCACATCCACAAGGGTTGGAGGCAGATTAATGGCCCACATAATGAACCGTTTGCCCAGAAATTGGATCTGGGTTGGGTAGTTGTAGGAGATGTCTGAGTTAGGTCAGCCCACAAGGTTCTCCTGCGAAAACATTGAAGACATTTATTCTAGATAATGTTCGTCCAAGCTATCTGACCTCATGTGAAAGTGATATGAGAGTAAAAGAACACTCTAAACAGATAAAACTATTCAAAAGACAGTCTATTCTTTTGGATGCAGCTAGAAAGTTGGCTGGAGAAGATGTACGAAAGTCAGTGTTTCTTCACACAAAGAATGATAACAAGCTTGCCCCATCTATAGATCAGCAGAAAATCATACAGATGATGGCCAGAAAAGTTTATAAAGGTAGAAGCAACAATTGGGTTGCTCCATTGCCTTTCCATGTCCCTAGGAGATGGCAGACTTTAGAGAAGAAGCCTGAGGTGAAGAAACAATACACAGGCTTTACACAAAAGCTCTTCGACAGTGATCATGCAGAGTGGGACCCAGCTATGTAAATAGGACAGGAGTGGCGGTATCTGCAATTTTTCAGCGTACATATCACCCTATAAAGCTTGGGGAAATAGTCTTTGACTCCAGAGCTCGCTATGACAGTCTCTCTCTAAATAATGTCCTTCTCCATGGCCCTGATCTGAACAATGGTCTTCAGTGGGTCCGAGTGAGATTCAGAAAGGAGCTGGTGGTTATCAAAGGGGACACTGAACATACGTTCCACTGTTGTGCAGTCAAACATTCAAAGGGAAATCTTTGTGTAAGGCAGTGTGCTAATCTGTTTTTTAGCTAGATTTTATGGTCACCACACGCAACCCGTTACAGAAGGCATGCGCCAAGTTTGACGTCACATCATATGGTGCTTCGGCCTGTTGTGCACCTCTTGACTTTTGTAACCTGGTGCATTGTGCTGCAGCTGGATTGAAGACACAATTATACACTTGTGTCGGTTTTTAATGACATTCTAGCACAGCGATCACAGATATACAGTGGGAGATTTTGCAACAGATTGAAAATGTGAGACATCGTTCAAAAAACATTGCAAAAAGAAAGAAAGAAAAAGAAAACATTCAGCAAAGTCTTTGCCTTCACTTCTTCTCTTCCTATATCAGCACTTGTGTGGCGGTATTGTCTGAGTGGTAACACCTATCGTAAGAGGAGAACACTGCAGCTGCTTCATGCGCCTAAATGGCAGGCATAAATAGAAGTGACTGTGTGATCACGTTGTGGTATAGAACTGAAGCTTTCCCTCATCTTCATGGAATGATGTAGAAATGTGTTATACTTATTTTAGCAGCTTATTTTGAATTAAACCCAACAATAAAAAAATGTTAGGAAAATGAGGTGACTGTTGTTGCTTAACTGTATGAATGACGCTTGTTAGATATTATAAAACAGACCATAAAAATCTCTGGATGTTAGAAGACAACTGATAATGATCACAAGACTAAAGACAAGGAGGTGTCCTTTAGAGATGAAGAAAAGATTAATACAATAGTAGTTAGTGCCTCTAGATTTAAGATACTATAGTTTCATACACATGTATGTTACTAAAACAGTTCATTATTAGATTATTTAATTAACTATTTCAGTATCGTGGGGTACAGTTTTTTTACCACCTTCTAAGATCCATGCAATGTAAATTAATAAACTAATTATTCATTATTTACTGCTACAGAGCACAAAACAGCACTTTAGCTGACATCACTGCTGGGAACATGCTGCAGTGTTTTTTGCAGGGCTGAGGGTCTCTCAAAGGGCTAGAGAGGACACTCTCACCCGCTAAGCTCATGGGACCACAATCAATATGCCAGTATGGGGACTCACAGCTACCAGTCATGAACAAAAGGGAAGCAACAGCTAGGAGAGACTAGCTGCAGACAGATGCTCTGGCCATATAAGGTAAGTTGACTAAATGCTGTTGTTGTGCCAAAAAGTGATTTCCGATGTTTATGTGCATTTTTATGTCTTTACTTACATTAGTAAATAGACTTTAGAGTAGAAGATTTATGAAGGAGTTATTTATAAAATAAAGAAATAACCTATTTTGCAAGTATCTTCATGACTTGGTGTTATTGTACCTACATTATAATCAATCTAGTCCTTTCTGGCGACTTAAAGTATCTTTATAAAACCGAGGTTATATTTGTCACAAATCAACACATGCTGCACCAGACTGAGGTGGAGATCAAACAGTCAGTGATTTCATACTAGCATAAGTGCTTTATAGGTAAGCTGTGGGGCATGACTTTGGCAAGCTTGAGAGTCTAAAAGAAGTATCCAGATGCTTTGACTAGCAGGTATTCAAGTCTCAAAAGCATAAATAACATCAATTAACACACCCCAAAATACTGATAATGATTTTTATATGACAGTATACCCCATGCAGAGTTAGCTATAGCTGGTCTAAAGATACAATAAAGATTCACACTGTCCCAACAACTAGCCACATAGCCACATTCACGAACTCATTCTGTATCCATAACCCAGGTAACATTACCTGTGACTGGACGTGGTCTGATGTTCTTTTTATACATGAGTAGCTTAAGTGTGTGGGGATGATGACAGTCTGTACCTCTGTGGATGAGCAGTACATCATTCTCATTGACTGGACGATGAACCATGTCAGAATCTGGCTGGCCGGCCAACAGATGCTCGTAGAACCACTCAGACCGATCCTTAAAGGGCTGACAGGAAGACAAGACTTTATATCACACTGCACAGCACTTTCTGAAACTAATTACCACTTAGCTGCGTTTTCAACTTTAAGATTGGGGAATTTTTCAATCCGAATTGATTCCTCAGAAAGTGTTTTGTGCTGAAACGCTCATCTGTAATTCAGAGACAAGGCTGGGGTCCATTTCCATAATATATGCCTTTGTTCTACAAGCACCGAAGAGTGAAAGATAAATGCTGAAGAGTGAGCAAGACTTTTTCCTCAAGGCAGCACAGTGTACTGAGAGAAGAATAAGGAAGTCTGTAATTAAAACGAGGACCTAGTCCCAAGTGAGCTATGATCCATGGGTAACAGGACTTTAATGCTGCAGCTCAAATATAAATACTGAAGAGTTGGGAAAATTAACACAACTCAGAACTGCCATTAAAAATGTATGAAGCTGTATAAACTTATGTTAAGACAAGTGTTCTTGCCATGGAAGGAACACTTAAATGATCGTGAAATGACATGGGACTTTCAAGGTCATGCAAAGTCTCACAGGACCAAAAGATAAATAAGGTTTAAATCCATCAGCTCGGTGGGACCTTTCTGTGTGGAGTTTGTACATCCTCCCCTTTGTCTGGGTGTGTTCTTTCAAGGTTCCTCCCACAGATCAAAGATGTCCATTTTAGGTTTATTGGTAATTCGAAATTGGCTGCAGGTTTGAATATGAATAGTTGTCTGTCTCTCTGTATTAGCCCTGATACAAAAAAGTCCAGGTACAAAAGGTCAAATTTGAAGACATACTCTTTCCAGGGAAACACATGGATGTCAGTTCAAAATAAACAGCATGGTAAAATAAAGTTATTTGACTAAAGAAAACAAAATTGTCAGTGTTTTTCTAAATAATATCACATTGATCCAACTTTGAAACAGCTTTTATGCATAAAGCAGTTTGCTTAGTACTGACTTTAACCATGAGTAATCTTCATCTTCACGCTAACTTTTATTGTTCCATTTACATCAGAATAACAAGCAGGCTGGCTACGAAGATCTTTTTCTTCTTCTTTTTCAAGCACCTTAAAGGGGCTATTGTCAACATCATCTTCACAAGCTCTGACAGTCAGTGTCTTACAAGCCTAATTCAAATCATCAACATGTCTTTTAGACCCCATTCCTACAAAACTGCTCAAAGAAATCCTGCCATTAATTAATGCTTCAATCTTAAATATGATCAACCTATCTCTAATGTTATGTTACATATGTTATGATTGTGATGTGATTGACGTTGATGATGAGGTGATTGACCTCAGGTAATCACATGATAGAATGGGGATAGGTCTCACAATGGGTTCACGCGAAACCTTGGCTGATTGAGACCCACACCCGTTTTCACACCTGGACTCGTGTGATTAGGTAGAGGATCAACAGGGGGTCCATGACCCTCTTGGGAGACACTTCCATAAGGCTTTAAATTCTGGGACTCTCCACCATTTGCTCTTAGAACTGAAGAAGCTTCTCGGATGAGAGGTGAAACGTTTTCAAGAAACTTAGAGAAGTCCAGACGCTTTTCTTTCCAAGCTCCTTAGACTACAGTATATGTATAGAATTGATAATAAAAGCACCATTTTGTGTCTACATTTTTGTAGATATCCAAGTCATTCAAATCTAAGATACTTAAAAAATATATATTTATTTTAGGGAAAGGAGGCATCATATGCTTTTTCATGGGGAAAAATCTTAGTCATAACCGAAATATTGCAATAAAATAATGTAATACCGTTTTCCGACTTATTTTGGTTTTACTTTCAGAAACAGACCAAGAAGAAACAGTAGCACACTTACATACAGAAAAAAAATAATACAGCTAACAAATTACAAAGAACGATTCAAAAGACCTCTATGAGAGACAAATCCAGGGAACAGTTCATCCTGCCCAGGGTCGGGTTACCAGGGACCCATCCTGGAACCAGGTGGGGAGGGTGCCCGAGCATGAGCACCTGGTGGCCAGGCCTTAGCCCATGGGGCTTGGCCAGGCACAGCCCAAAACAGGGACATGGGCCCATCCACCTGTAGGTCCACCACCCGCAGGTAAGCTGCAATGTGTGCCAGGCAGCTGCCAAGGGCGGAGACCCTGGCAGACTGATCCCCGGAATTGGCCTTGGTAAGAGGTGATGGGCAAGGGTGGGTATCTTTAGTATCCCCTTGGCTTGCTGCCTGTATGCTGGGGTTTTTCCCAGTGGACGAGTGGGTTTGTTCCCTGCACCTTTGGGTCGGGGAATGGGTCCTGACTGTTGCCTGTGCTTGTGCACTGAATGACAGTTCAGAGTACCCGGTCTTCTTGGACTCCCTCGTTAGGGTGCTTGAGGTGCTTCACCTGGGGAATCTGTCTCTTACAGGGAGACTTCAACGCTCATATTAGCAACAGTGAGAACTGGAGAAGGGGCTAATGGGAGGAAAGGTCTGCTAGATCTGAACCCAAGCGGTGTTCTGTTACTGGACTTCTGTGAAAACCACAATTTGTCCATAACAAACACCATGTTAGAACACAAGGGTGCCCATACAAGGGTGTACGTGGGACCAGGACACGCTAGGTTGCAGGTTGATGATAGATTTTGTAATTGCATCAACAGATCTGCGGCTATATGTTTGGGACACTCAGGTGAAGAGAGGGGCTGAGCTGTCAACTGATCACCACCTTATGGCGAGTTGGATCATGTGGCAGGGGAGGATGCTGGACAGACCTGGCACACCTAAATATATAGTGAGGGTGCGCTGGGAACACATGGCAGAGGCCCACGAGATCTTCGACAGCATTCCGAGGGAGACTTGGACACTGAGTCCAAGTCCTATTGGGCTTGGTTAGCCTGTGGGACTTTGGAGGCAGCCAATAGGTATCGACAGGCCGAGCAGAACGCGGCTTGGGTAGTGGCTGAAGCAAAAACTCGAGTGTGGGAGGAGTTCAGAGAGGTCATGGAAAAAGATTTTTGGACTGCCTCGAAGAGTTTGTGGCAAACCTTTTGGTGACTGAGGAGGTAAAAGTGTTGCTCTGACTGCATAGTGCATATAGGGCGGGTGGAGCGCTGCTGACTTCAACTGAGGATATTGTTAGGCAGTAGAAGGAATACTTTGAGGACCTCCTTAATCCCACTGACACGACTCCCGTAGAGGAAGCAGAGTCTGGGGACGGACGAGAGGGATGACTCGTCTATCACTGGGGGGGAGGTCACTGAGGCAGTTAAACAACTTGTTGGTGGCAGAGCCCATGGGGTAGATAAGGTTTGCCCTGAATCCTGAAGAGTCTGGATGCTGTAGGGCTGTCTTGTTTGCATGTTGTAGAGGCATGAACACCTTGGTGTTTCCCCGGACAAGCTGGAGGAGGTGACTAGGGAGAGGGAAGTCTAGGCTTCTCCGCTTAGGCTACTGCCCTCATGACCCTGCCTCGGATAAGCAGAAGAAAATGGATAGATAGATGGATAACTTGTTAAGTAATTAATTAATTAATTAATATGGGATCAAGAATGGGTGGGTAGGGTTGTCAATGGGGTAACAATCATGAAATAAGGGCTATAATGAACTAAAATATGTCAGGAAGGGTTACCACCTGACCAAGAACCTTTGGGCTTTGCCTTGGAGAAAATGGTTGATCTTATCAACTTTAACAAAAAACATTAGATAAACAGTTGTATCCCAATTCACAGGCCGCATCCTTCAGAGGCCGCATTTGAAGGCCGATTACGTCACAGCCAGGCGACAGAGGCTGTCCCAATTCGGAGGCTGCTCCAAATGCGGCCCACAAATGCGTCCTCCTTTCCCCCGGATTTGAAGGATGAGTCAGGTGTATCCTTCGTGGCCCAACCTATCCCAGGATTCATAGCACAACGATTTTTTAAAAAAAATGGCTGACGGTTCAAGCAGGGTGGCCGAAGAGTAAACTTTTAAAAGTATTGACTTTTATATCACTTATTTATGCGGTGATACAAATGTTTTAATAACGAAGAACATTAAAACATTACTGCTGGCCACATGTCGGCATCTGACATTAGTGATGTCAGTACTTAACATGGTTCAGCTTCTGCTTGCTTTTAAAGCCTTTACTTTAAAATATACGCCGTTGAATAGTTGACTTTAATCTTACAGAGAATGTGACGATTTTATGGATAATTAAAGTCAGTAATATATCCACAAACAGAACA
>VVHJ01014317.1:18403-39769 GCA_015107715.1 Tylochromis polylepis | reverse complement strand
TATGTATATATGCCTCTTGTCTAAATGAATGCATGCATGTACCCTCAGTTATAAACATGCGTCTACTATCAGATTCATATCAGGGTTTAACCTCCTAGGACCTGGCGTCCACATATGTGGACATCACATTTTGGGTTGTTTAGACCACAATACTAAATTTTGCTCTACAAGGGCCTGATATCCACTTATGAGGACATTATACTGTTCTATCGAAATTTAAAACGAATGTCCTCATATGTGGATATCATTTTTCTCAGACACTACATCAGGTAAAAGGATGATTCTTTGTTTTTACAGTCATCAGGTCCTAATCAGCCCAAATAGCAAAGAGAAATTAAAAATTCATGCCTTGAAAGAGTTCGGGTTTTAGGAGGTTCATGAACCTGTATATGTCATGAAACCATCCATTTATGAAGATTTGGGGTGGATTGACATATCAATCATGACTCTTTGAGGATGGAAAGTTTTAACCCTTTAAACTCCAAACCATGAAAAAATCACCAGGAAATTCTCTTTTTTTTAAAATGGATTGTTTATAGAAACTTCTGACAAATTAATAAAAAAAAAAAAGAAATTGAATATTCATTTGCAGTTATGGATTTAAATTTGGACCAAATTTTCTACAGCCAGCATTTTCTTTTTCTTTTCTTCTTTTTTTCTCTTTTTTTGGGGGGGAATTTAATGTTTAAAAATGTATCATGCAATTTTTGTAGGCCTTTTGGGGGTTTCAAAAACTCACAAACACTTACATATCAAATATGGTGTTAAAGGGTTCCTTTTTTAAGTTTCACTGACCTGAATACAGTTTGTATTATTCAGACCACTTTGAATTCCCTAAAAGTTAAATTAGATAATTTCAGGTTTGTGTTGTCTTCCAATTTTCACACAGTACAAAAACTTCAGCAAAAGTTTGCACTGTCACTCGAGAAAGGATCGTGCCAAAAACAACAGAAATAAGTTTTGACTTGAGAAAAAGAATAATTGAAGAATAATTGCTGACAAAGCAGGAGATCACAGCGCATATCACAGCATTTCCAAATGTCAAGAACTGTAGTGAGAAGCATCATCAAGAAATTCAAAGAGAGCCACACAGTGCAGAACAAGCCTGGCAGAGGTAGGAAGCAAATATTTCAAAGTCTTTGGAAAGAAAACTAGTGAGAGATGTGTTTAAAGACCCCAGAACAACTGGCAAGACACAAATGAATGACTTAGCCAAGTCAGCAATTGTAGTCTCAAAGAAGACAATCACTAGAACACAGAACAGGAATGGACTGCGAGGTCACAGACCAAGAAAACCCAAAGAACAGCGTCCCCACAGTGAAACACAGTGGTGGTAGTATTATGCTGTGGGGATGCTTCAGGGCATCTGGAACTGGAAATGTTATAAGGTGGAAGGACTCAAGAAGAAAGAAGGATATGTGAAGATTTTGAAAGAAAACCTCAAACAGTCAGCAGCAAAACTGGGTTGATTTGTCTTCCAACAAGACAATGATCCAAAACATACATCGCTCCTGGTGAAGGACTGCCTCCAGAGGACCAAAGTAAACGTTACCGACTGGCCTGCAGAAAACCCTGTCTTGAACTCCACTGAAAATCAGTGAGGTGAATTGAAGATCAAGGTCCATGCTACAAGACCATGAAATCTGGAGGAGCTTGAGAAGAAGAATGGGCTGGGATTACTCAGGAGACATGTGCGAGACTTGTTGCAAACTACAACAAATGACTGCAGCCTGTTATCCAGGAAAAAGGATATGCAAATGACTATTAGCATCAAGGGTGGTAATAATTTTCACCCTGGTAGTTTTGGGTTTTTGTGAAAAGTTTCTAGTACAAAGTAAAATAATGTAAGCAGCCAAAAATAAAACTAGGCTGTTTGGAAAAGCTGTTAAAATTCCTTTCTCTGTTTAACAGTACTTGTGAAATACTTTAAAAAATCAAATATCACAAGGGTTGTAAAAATTCTGTCAGTTGAAATAACACAAAATTCAGCTGTGAGCTTCTTTGCCTTAACTGTTCAGGAATTGCAGACATGTATATACAAACTGAATAAACTAATGTAATTTTAAATGTTTTTTGGATTGTTTGGATGAGAATCCACTGAAGTCAATGAGTGCCTGAATCACCAAATGCTGTTTCCTCCCTTGTGATGCTCTGCCAGGCCTTTACCGCAACCTCCTTTAGTTGCTGCTTTCGTTGCTCTCTGCCTTCAGTTTGGTATTTAATAACTGAAGAGCATGCTCAGCTGGGTTGAGATTAGATGACTGACTACTCACCACTGAAAAATATCCAATTTCTTTGCATTGAGAAACTCTTGGGTTGCTTACGGGTCATTATTCATTTGCTCTGTGAAGCTCTGTTCAATCAGTTTGTGGTCTTTCATGCCTTTTGGTGTTGCTGAGCTGGCCTTTCATTCTTTTTAAAATTGGCCCAAAATTGTTGATTTGGCCACTTGTAGAGTTTTTACTATCTCTCTGAAAGGTTTATTTTGGCTTTTCAGTCTAATGATGGTCTCCTTCACTTAGATCAACATCTCTTTGAACCTCATGTTGAGAGTTTCGATAAACAACTACAAAATTTTACTTCGGCACTTGATTTTCAACTTGATTTGTCATGAAATAACAAGAGAACGGGCCTCATTTGGCCATGAAACTGCTTTTCAGTCAATTGACCAATTAATTTTGAGCCTCTGAAAATGTCCTTCAATCACATGTTGACTCTTTGATTTAAAATCTACTGTAGTTGAGTACAGAGGCAAAATTATTAAAAACAACAACATCCTTAACATATAGTGAGGAAGAGGAGTGCTCCAGGAAGGAGGTAGTAATGGAGAAATGTTATTAGTTTTGGTCCTTCACTGGATTGGAGTACTAAACAGGCAGACAATGTCAATATAACACTGCGGTGTCTGTGAGGCTGAAGTGTTTCTTCACATTTGACATCTGAGAAAGCAGCCAAGGGACTTGTAATCAGCTGACAAAGTCTCTGTCAAAGGACTCTTTGAATGGGCTTTCAAAGGAAACACTGTCCGCACACGGTTCATCCGTCTGTTCCCTTTAAACCATGTAACTTCCGCTCAGTTGCCCTCCCTCTGGTGCAGGAGACATTCCTCACAAGACGGTTGAATGGCAGTCCTGTTGCAGGTCAGCTTAGGCGGCAACAACAGGCGATTTACAGGGTCCCTGCTGTGCAGAGCCGTGACCCGGCCTCAGAGCAGTGCTCCCAGGTGACAAATAAAACACTGGCCCTCACAGTTACTGACTTCAGGCTCCACAATGCTAATACAACACAATGTGTCTAATTGTAGCCTATTCCAGAGTGGCTAGCAAGATCTTATGCCAGCCATTCAGAGGATTACTGCTAATTGGGAAATAAATGTGTGGTAAAAGAGTCCGGGAAGAGGTAGTTAATGTGGAGCCATCTTAATGGACACTTAGAGCTTATTAGGTTCATTCGCAGAAAGTATTGTTTGATCAGAAAGGCACCTTTATTTTCTCTTTATGAGCTCCTTGAGATTTGGGATGCAGATTGTTTTAGTAGGCGCCACCAAAAGGCAGCATCAAAGATGTTATCTGATCTTTGCTGCTAAATATCAGTTCAGCTATCTAGTCAATTTCATGCCATGCATTAAAGCATAAGAAGTCATGAAAAAGTGTATTTTAGTAACAGACATGAGCTACTATAGATACGGACTGGTCATTAACAAATCCAGAGACCAGACGGCTGCAGGATTTATCTTTGATGGCTTTATTTGATATTTTGTGGAGCAGCTAATGTGAGAGCAGAAACTATGGACTCTACCAATCCTTTAAGTGTATGCCAACATTTGCACAGCATGAACTTGAAATCAGTAGTAGGCAAGCTGCTTTTGAAGGGGTGGCTGTAGCTCAGGTGGTAGAGTAGATCCCTTACTATTTGGAAGGTTGGTGGCTTGAGTCCAGTCTGCATGCTGCTAACCCCAATTTACATCATGGGACCCTGCTCTCAAAAACTGGCATAGATGTAATGCTGGCTTTAAGAAGTAAGTGCTTTAAGTTTTGAGAACATGTGTATGGACAGATTCTCACCCTATGCAGCTGGGATGGGTTCCGGCCCCCTCGTAACCCTGAACTGGATAAGTGGAAAAAGATGGATGGATTTTGTCACATAGGTTAAAGAAAACATTCAAGCTTTAGGTGATGCTCTGTTAGGATTCTCCCTAATGTTTGTTAATGCTGTACTGAAAGTATTTGCATGAGTTAATTGATGTGTGAGAGCTGCTTTGGTGTCACCAAGGTGACCTCAGGTAGGTGTTTTTATTTTTGTGGCTGATCAGTGTAAATCTGTAACTGTGATAAATCTCAAGGTGCTGCTTTAGCTAATATATAAATTACACAGTCTTCTAATTGCTGTTATTATTTTTTCTATATATATCAACAGGTGAAAAAAAGCTTGAGATACTATGATCTTATTTCTGTGTTCTGTGTTTTGACTTCAAATGATTTATTGCTTCAAATTGATGTATTTTTTAAAATAGACAGTTTCCAGTCTGACCCAGAAGGTGTTTTGACCTAGAAATAGCTGTCCTATATGTTGGTAATATTAAATTGCTATCATTTCAGAGGCAGTGCTTTAAAATAACACCTATCTGCTGTGCCCTCAATTTCAAGTTTGGAACATCAAATTGAGAGCTTAGGTAGTTTGGGCCATCAATAAGACATATGGTCTATGAAGCGAGACTCACTCCAAAGCATTGCTACATCCCATTTGTTTCAGCCAACGATGCTGTTTCTTTCTCAATTAAGGGTGCGAAGATGACCCTGAAAGCAAATTGAAACTGAGTGTTAACTGTGTAGGGATTAAGCTGAAAGTCTGTGGGGTAAGAAAAATACCAGAACTGGGCCCTGGCCAAATATGCTGTTGTTTCAGTGGCTGATGAGGCTCTTATTTATTCGTCTCCATTCACTTGTTGCATCAGTAGCTTCAATTATTCAGTAGACCTGAGCAGACTGCAGGATAATATTTTGGTAATTATGTGCGTGACAAGAAGAAATCTACAAATATGAACACAATATGTTTAAAACATGTTGAGCACATGGCACAGGAAGCCTGTTGTCTCCATGCGGGAGACCGTTCCTGTAACACCTATGTCTTGTAACTTTCATTGACTTTTTGCATTTTTAATAAACTGCATCTCTGGTTTACTCAAAAGGTCACACTGGTGCTTTTGCATAATTTTGCCAATTCACTAGAAGTCACATATACTTTGCATTTCACTGACCAATTTCCTAAAGCAAACCAGAGCTTTTAATACATTTATCATTTTAATACAACTGCAGTCAACTGCTAAACGGCAAACATTGTGATTAGAATACTTTCCAAATTCAATTACTGTCAAATGAGGCTTTTCATAAGAACCACATTTGGCTTTTGTTTGTGGAAAGAATTCAGAAAAATAAAACTTATTTTCATTCGAAATATCTGCACTGCATTATGTCACAAAAGCAACGTCACAATGATAAATACACTCACTGGTCACGTTATTAGGCGCACCAGTTCAGCTGCTTATTAACAAATATCTAATCAGCCATTCACAACTCAGTGCATGTAGAATGGGGAAGGAAGGTGATTTAAATTACTTTGAACGTGGTATGGTTGTTGGTCTGAGTGTTTCAGAAACTGCTTATCCGCTGAGATTTTCCCACACAAGCATCTTTAGGATTTGCACAGAATGGTCAGAAAAAGAGAAATCATCCAGTGATTGGTAGATGACTGAGTGAAAATGACTCATTAATGAGGAATGGCCAGACTGGACTGAACTAAACATTGTTTAAACACCACAGCCTACCTGAGTATTGTTGCTAATCATATCAGTCCCTTTATGACCACAGTGTGCCCATCTTATGATGGCTACTTCCAGCATATCACAAAGCTCAGATTATCTTAAACTGGCTTCTCAGGACTCAAATGGCCTCCACCGTCAACAGATCGCAGTCCGGTAGAGCATTTTTGAGATCTGATGGTACAGGACTTTGTGATGCTTTCACGTCAATAACATTTTCTGGGGAATTTTTCCAACACCTTATTATGAGGCAGAAGGGTGTCCAACCAGGTACTAAAAAGTGTACCCAATAAATTGGCTAGTGAGTGTAAATGAAACATGTTGCTTATTTTTGTATTCAGTTGATTTTAATTCTATTTTATATCAGTTATACACCATATAGCTGTCATAAAATAAGTAAGTATTACACCATTACATAGTTTAGGTTATTGACTTGAAAAAAGATCAAGGAGTCTTTTGTCATCCATTCATGTGACCACGTGTCAGGTTTTATAAGCATCAAGTAATAAAAGGTTTATTAATGATTAATTAAGAATTTTATATAGCTCTCGCAAGCTCTTAATGTAATCTCCTGGCTCATTTCTGGATTGTACAACATTCCTTTGTGTTTGGTTTTTACTGCTTTTCAAACAAGGAACCTTACCAAATGTACAATTATGGACTGGATAAAAACATTTTTTAAAAAAGCTATTTTTTTCTGATGACTTATAAAAACTCATGTCCATTTATTAATAAATTACCAACAATTATTCTTGAAATATTGTCATATTATGAAGCTAGATAGTTTTTTTTATTAATAACATATCACTGATGTTTAATAAATACCAATTACTATACTCCCAAGAAAAACAAACTTTAACACTAATAGCTATTTCTATCTTCCTTGAATAATTTTTTTCCAGTAAACTGACCTACACTTGCCTCTAGTGTGAAGAAATTGAATCGTGAGGATTGTAAATCTCACTTTGATATGCAGAATGAGTCCCCTATAGATTACCCACCACTGAGATATCCAAGAAAGCCTCCCACAGAGCAGCCTGTCCTGCATTAAAAAGAAAAAAGAAATCCTCTTTTGGTATATAAGACGAAGACTCTATGTCCTAAAATTGCTAGTTTACCTATCAAACTTATTCATGACTTTTGAATTTAGCTAGACTTTAAATTTGTACTTTATGTGTCTTTTCTTTTTTTTTAAATATAGACACATAAAGACATGTTTTTATTGTTGGTTAAACACACTTTTCTTTAAAGGTTGGACATTAGTGTGGATTTGTATGAAAGGAGACCAAACATGTGCATAATCTACAGGATTATAAATGAACTTTCTGAGATAATCAAGTGGAAGATGCTAGTTGTAAAACAGTCCCAAGCAGGCTGTTTCTGGGATCAAATGGGCAGGTTCTCAGCATGCTATCAGCACTGTTAACATTGGCTGTAAACCAAACCTCCCTGAAGGTCAAAGGTCGAAATGTTTGGGCTTCAGAGAGACGCCACAGCTTGAGCACGGCCAGGATTTAATATGAAGTATGACACACAGTTACTGCCTGTGAATAAGTGACCCTCACATTCACTCTCATATGAGCAAGACAGTGAGGAAGTCCAGATGTACATCATTCAGGCATTATATGTTTTATATAAACATATAAAACATATAAACATATAATATGCATTGTTATATAAATTTATACATACTTCTTCACAATATTGGGTTTTTTTAGCAACGTGGCAACACTCTGTAGATCATGTTGTTGCTGTATAACAACTGAGGTTATTATAGTTAACTACAGCTAAACTAAAAGTAGATGTCAGAAGTAAATGTCAGAAAAATTTGTTTTTTCAGTGATTGCTTAGAAAACTAAGTGCAGTATAATAAAAATGCAATTCCTTCTGTTTGAGTGTTTGTGCATGCGGTTGAAAACAACAAGCTTCAGGGGGCTTCAGTACATTTGTTTATTTAGACTGGATTGTCTACATGACATGTTTGTGGGGCAATACCCATTCTGAACTTCAGCTAACATGACAACTAATAAAACTTCTAAACTAAAGAAACATGTTTCAAATAATAAAAAACTAAACAAGAAACAAAAGAACTCACTCTGGAAATTGACTGAAATTAAACATAGCTGAAAATAAAAAAGTCAAAATCAAATAAAATTTCAACCTAATGAAATAATATACCACTGTAACACCTCTGTTGGTTCCTGGAGGAAATAAGTATGTAAAAGTTCTTAATAAATATTGAATTGATCATCATTAGGTTTGATGCGTATGTCCATCTTCCCCTGTGGGACAAACTGTAACAGTCCTTTCCCTTGTTTGGGGCCAATTAGCAAATGTCAGTATATTAATATAATAAACAAAGAAAATAAACATAGTAAATTCTTTACCTGCCGCATGTTAGCATTGTTATTGTTAGCATATTAGCATGCTAACATGAGCATGTAGCTTTACGCTGTTACAGAGCCACTACTGTGGCTAGGATCAGGTGTTAAAGTTGGCCAGAAAAATCCAAAATGGTGTTGACATGCTAAACAAAGATAATAAACATGGTAAATTCTTCACCTGCCAAATGTTAGCATTGTTATTGTTAGTATATTAGCATGCTACCATTAGTATTTAGCTTTAAGATGTTACAGAGCCGCCACTGTGGCTAAGATCAGGTGTTAAAGTGGACCAGAACAATCCGGAATGGTCTATCCTCGTTTAATAAACACTTGAATCTGATAGGAAGGTAAACACATAATGCTGTCAAATAAGTTAATTTATCATGTGCTTCCACTTACACACAATACATACTTTTGTCTTCTCACCCCTCACTGTAATATGGTACAGTTTACTATTTAAAATTAAAGAATTTTCTTTATTAATTTTTTATGGATTTTCTTTTTTTTAACCACATATTGAAATTTATCATTTACAGAAACAGAGAAAAAAAAGGATAATGTACTGACAGAAAGTTACCATTACATTTTCCATTTTTTAATAGTTTTGTTGGGTTTTTTTGTTTTGTTTTGTTTGTTTGTTTGTTTGTTTTACTTGACCCTCAGATATGGAGGATGTTATAAGAAAGAGATGACAGTGGAGGAATTATTTCAAAGGTAAGGGACTGCTCAACAAGTGAAATTTCATAAAGGGCAAATTTTAAGTTCCTAAATAATTTAGAGCTTTTTAATCACATAATCTGCATGATGTGTGGCTAAAATTGTTTTGCCATGTTGTGAAATGTCTTTTAATGGAAACTGAGGTATACTAATTTTGTGTTATTCAAAGGCTCCATGAGACAGTTGAGTGGAGGCTAAACTGGTTAGTTTGCAATACTGTGGTGAAGTCTATAGTAATGCATTATGTCAGGCTGGTGCAGAGCAGGCTATAGTGTTCGTGGTCAGTGAAAGGTTACATCGAGGTTAACAGACATTAATTCAAATTTGAGGTGATGATGCTGATTAGATTCACTCACCTTCATACTAGCTTTTTACCCTATGTGGGTTGGAAATCTATGGAAGCTTGTTTCCACCACTGAAAAAAAAGTTAAGTCAAAATTTCAAGTTATTATCTTAAAAATTTGACTTACCTGAGTAGTATGAATTTCAAGATACCTAACTCAGTTATTAAGTTATTAAATCAAAATTTCAACATATGAACCCAAAATTTTGACTTTTGAAATCAGCTATGACTGCTCATTTAACATCTGCTTTTGTCTTGTTCAGTTCATCTGTCTAAATACAGAAAGAGCCCGCAAGCTGATCACCAACTGTACACAAAGTCAAATGTACTGGAACTCACATTTCAAATTATCATACAACTTATTTCTTAGTGTAATATTGCACTGTTATACCCAATCTTAGGATTCCCTCACCTGCTAAATCCTACTTTAACTCCTGGCTATGATTGTTTTTCATCATATTAACAACTATATTTCCATCACAACTTAAGTTTGTTATCATTGTTCTATATATTTAGTGTTTCTGGGGGTGGTTCAGTTGTCTTCTGGTATAATTTATAAATCATATGTTAAGCTTCTTCTCCAAATAACCCCTGTTCATACTATTTAAATAATAATAATTCATTACAGAGAACAGGCTAGTGTAGAAAAGTAAAAAATATCCAAGTAAGTACACAAAGAGAATAAATAACAAATGATTAGCAAACAAAACCTATGCTCTTGTAATTATAATCAAGGGGAATTTACACCTCTTCCCTTTGACACAACAGGAGAGAAATTAATAATAGTGTAGCTCATAATTGCCGGACCTCGTAAAACACGATGATACATTCAGTCTGGTGAGTGTGCAGCACTCAGTGGTGGTGCTGGATGAATAAACATGATACCACATCAGGAATCTGGAAACTTGTGTGAGGTGTGCATTTGGACTAACCCTGTTCACACAGACTGGAGCAAGTGTGTCATGAAGAGCTGTCCGGTGACACATTCAGGTGAATTTTCTTGTGGTTCTTTTGATTTCATTGTTAGTCGATTACCAAAAAGAGAATTTCTTTCGAATGGTTTTAAACTTGGGTTTTTGTTTTCTGATATTATCTGTAAATTTCCATCACAGCTGTTTCTGGTTACAACTAGAAGGCTCAAAGTTGGTTCCATTGTGAGAATAGACAGAAACAGCAGTGTAAATACTAATGCAACAGACATAAACAAGATGGGGGAGTTGTTTCATAAATACTAAGTGACAACATGGACAGTGAAAAAGATAAGCAGTAAGCCCCCAAGCTTGTAATTCATTTTCATAGGTTCAAAGGCTCCATTAAGTTAAACAGGAACTTCACCAGACACAAAAGCAGTTTGTTGAGACGACGAGGTTAATTTAAAACACAATAGTTTTCTCCCCCTCTCTGAGATGCTTATACGATAAGGCAGATAGTGAAAGTGCTTCAGCAATGCGGCCAAAAAAGCTACATTTCTCTGTGCACTGCCTAATTGAAGGTTGCTTCAAATGAATTATTTCTTTAAAGAAATTTCAGTAACACCCCAGATAAGAGACTTAGAGCACCCTTGCCTGCTTCCCATGCTTGTACTTCATTTGGCATGCATTTTGGCAGGCACCTGAATGCACTGCGCTCCAGGCTGGTGCAGATGATAAAGGCAGAGGAAGAGGGGGGCAGGGAGAAGGACATCTTCACGATGGGGAGAAGAGAAGGAAGGGAAAGTGGTCTGTTATCAGCAGCTGGGAGCAGGAGCTTTTACCTGAGACGTGCACCTGCTGGTTCAGCGGGTGTACTTGCAGAGGACAAACCTCCCACCGTGGTACATCTGGACACACTTGGAACATGGAGCCTAATTACCAAGAGTATTAAAGTGTTCTGTGTCTGGTATCACCGAGATTTGTACGCACAGCACTCTGCAATGGCACAAAGCCTAATTTTCACACATTTGGAGGTCAACCAAATTGAGCACAAGACATCCAACTACATGCGCACAAACCATGGAGACATGATAAATGAGAATAATGTACTACAAGTGGAGTATGTGTTTTCAAGAGGGAAAACTCACACCACTCTTGTATCTGATATTTATTGTAGAAGGAGCTAGGAGGTATTTTTATCAAACTAAAGGTTGTATCTAGTTTGGTCTTTTTTGTTTGTATTTCGATGTGAGAGTGCTAGGTTAACAGCTAACCATTACTAGCTTTGTTTGCAAGCTGGGTTAACCACACATACATGGTCAATACGGTCTACTGTTTCAAACAGAGTATCAGAATGGGGAACAAGAGTGATTTTAGTGACTCTGGCATGGTTGTTGGTGCTAGTGTTGGCGGTCTGATTTTCCCACACCATCTTGTTTAGAAAATGTCAGAGGAGAATGGCTAGATTGTTTGAGCTGATAGGAAGGCAACAGTAACTCAAATAACTACTTATTACAACCAAAGTGTATAGGAGAGCATCTGAGAATTCACCACTTGTTAAACCTTGAATCAGATGGGCTACCACACTGGATGCCACTCCTGTCAGCTAAGAACAGGAGAGTGAGGCTACAATTCACACAGGCTCACAAAACAGGCTTTGCCTGGTCTGAAGAGTCTTGATTTCTGCTACAACCTCTTTATGACCACACTGTGCCCATCTTCTGATGGATGCCTCTACCATAATAATGAATTTTTTCAACATGACCATGAGTTCAATGTACTTAAATGACATCCAAAGTCAGCATAACTCAATCCAATGGGAGTACCTTTGGGATGTGCAGCTGACAGTTCTGCAGCAACTACGCGATGCTATCATGACAACATGGACCAAAATCTCTGAGGAATGTTTCCAAGACCTTGTTGAATCTATGCCATGAAGATATATAAGCCTCAGTGGCTTTTGGCTTCATTTTCCCACCTTGGAGGGCGGTTGCACCTTGGCCTGACTCTGTATGAAGGCAACACAATCCATCTATCGTAAAGCTTATTTATGGAATGTATATCACATTAATATGTATAAAACCCAAAGTGTAATGATCACAGCATTGTATAAGATTAACACCATCTTGTGGCTTGATTTTTAAATCAAGCCACAGCTAGCAGCTGGTCCAGCTAGCAGCTGGTTAGCTTAACTAAGCAGGAAGTCTGGAAAGTAAACAGGGTGGAGATCTAGCCTGGCTCAGGATCAAAACTTATATTCATACCAGCATGCTTAAAGCTCAGTAATTAACATCCCATATCTCAATTGTTTGATCATTTTCCAGCTTGATTTTTTATATGGATTTAACAAACAGGGTATAGTGGGTTAATTGGTGAGCTTTAGAGGTGCTCATACGTGGATTATGTTATCTTTGGACAGAGCCAGGCGAGCCATTTCCTCCTGTTTCCATGCCAGGCTAAGTTAGCCGGCTGATTGCTGCAGCTACATATTTATTTTTATTGGTATCACACTTCTTTGGCAAGAAGCTAACTATTTGTATTGTGTTATCTTGTTGTCAGCTTTACTCATAAAAGCTAATCAGTCGTTTCTTCATTTGTGTCTTTGTAAGGGGCTGATTACCCTCCTGTCCCTCCTGTGTGACTGAGCCCAAGATGAGAGCTATTGTAGGGCGCGCTAATACAAACCAGATGTTAAACTTGTGTCCTCAAAATGAATGGGTCTATTGGGAAACCAAAGCAAGTCTCGGGGGACATTCCACTGGAGGCTAAGCTGATTGGTTCATATTGAAACAACATGGCCAAGATAAACTGGGATTTCAAGAATGGGGGTCTCTGGACGCTGGAGTCTAAAATAAATCGTTAGGGCTAAAGGAGGAGCTTAGCTCATCCTCTAAGGAAAACAGTGAATTTTGCAAGTGACTGACACACATGATGACTGTGGCGCCAGGCAACCTCAGTCTACAGCCCAGTTGTGGGCTGCATGGGAAGTGGAGAGCATCAGGGGCCATGCTTCTTTTGTGCTGATGTCACAAAGCTGTGGGGTATTACTTTTTCCAAATTGTTGTATTTATTTTCCCCTCATGACTTGACTGTTTTTGGCAAGAAGAAAACTATGGCTCAAGTGGTCTTGTAAAGACAAAGATTGCTCTTTTAATCATAAATTTAAACACTGCTCATTTGTTTAATCTTCCATAAAGACATCAAAGGTATCATATGTGACTTCATAACTTTGGAGACAGAGCTCTGTCTTAATCTGCTCACTTTAACACAGTTACTTAATTCATAAAACTGATATAATGAAGAGCAGAAAACCATTTCACAGTCTATTTTACCTCTCCAGTTGATTATCATTTCAAATCCTTTGCTTTTCATGTATTCATAATTTATAGATTTGGCTCACACACAGCCATACAGAGTACATTGTTCAGTGGTATATGTGTGGAAGACTGAGTAGCAATATTAAAAGAAACCTACATACAAAGACAAAAAAGAACATTTTAAAAGTAGAAATTTAGCAAAACTTTAAAAAAAAAAATGTTATCATAGATGCATAACTGCTGCTGGCTCCAGTCTTGTTTTTCTGTCAGGAGGTCATTTGCCAGAAACATTTAAAACACACACATTTTAGGGTTTAGGGTTTAACCCTAAAATGAAGCTAACAGTCGGTGTGGATCACAGTCCCATAACAGGGTCGATTTCACAGGGCTAAAATTTCTTACTGTTGTTAACAAACATCATTTTTTATATACATATGTAGAATTTCATCATCACAGGTAAGTAAGTGTGTACTGCATATTTTTATTGGGAAGTGTGAGTGCTATATTTAAGTTCCATCATGTGAAATGGTCTGCTTTTCTTGTGTTGAACTGATGTTGTCTCTTGTTTGTAATCCGACTGTTTATTTGTCAATTATCTTCATACTCTTGACTTACTGGACTGCATTTTTTTCTCCAGTAGTTTTCCTACTAATTAATCTTTAACTGCGATCACCAGATACTTTTGTTTTCTCTGCTTCTTCTTCAGTGAGCGTTTCGGTTCCACATTCTGTACAATTAAGCTTCTTCTTTGACGTTGCCTCATTTGCCCTGTGTGAAAACTTTAGGCACAATCAGCAGTTTCTTATGCAAATGATAGAAAGGGGAGTTTCTGCATCAGGTGAAAACAGGCTTATGCGTATCCCTAAAAATTTCAGGCTGATTGAGATTTATGAAAGAGGACTGCATGCATGCACAGCTTGATAAGCGTGAAGAAAAGAATGCATATGCACTCTTCAGTTTTAGTCATGAAATGAGCTGCATGCATCTGGGCCCTGGACTGTTATGACCCTTCGTTGGCATTTCCTGTTCTTCTTCTTTCGGCTGCTCCCTTTGGGGGTCGCAACAGCAGATCATCTGGCTTCATCTTACCCTATCCCTACCATCCTCCTCTGTCACACCAATCCTCTGCATGTCCTCTTTCACTACCATCTCTGTTGTAAACCATATTTTCTAATTTAGTCATTCCACAAAAAACAACTAAAAAAAACTCAAAAAATGTGAATATTTTCATCAAAACTGAATAACACCTCAGGGTGCTTATTCCTAATTAAAACATAGAGTTTGTATGGCTTATCAAGGAAGCATGTGCACAGGAGTGTTAACAGCAATTAAGCTAACAGGACTGTACTCATGTTTTGAGCCTTTCACCAGCTGAGATTATGTAACTGCGTCATTGTGTCCCCTGCTACATATCCATAGAGCTTCATGCATCTTTTAAGGCAAAAATCACACAGATACCAATCATAAGAGGTATTTTATACCAGTGAGTTTGTGGATTCTCATTACAGCATGTCAGCATCAGTAGTGCGAGCAGTTTTGTAACCACATGGTCATGACAGTGCTAGCACAACTTTCTTCCTTTCGACTTTTTTTTCCCAACCTTTATTTAACCAAACATTGAAAATACAAAGCATAAAAGACAGGCGTATCTTCCAGGTCTGAAAAGTGAAGCGCTTGAAACCTGCATTCTGTTTAATGGCCACCAGGGGCAACTATTCCTCTGGCTGCCTAAAAGGCATTTTTGAGGTTTTGAAGACACAAGACCACTAACCAACAGACGTTAACTTGTACACCATTTTGGATGTGTCACAATCATGGTGACAGTGTAGGATCAAGTGAACAAGGCCCCTGTCATACAGGCTTAGAAAGCTTGACACCCATCAGTCGATAAGGATAAATTTGTATTCCCCATCCGGTTGTGAATGGTTACTTGGAATTTTTTTTCTAGCCCCAGTCACACAGACCCATCAGTGCTTCCCTGGTAACCACCTGTCACTAAGGAAAAACATGCATTTCCCAACCAACCTGTTGGCAAAAACCTCTTTGTGATTGATTTGGTCATGTGGTCATAGTTTGAATGAAAGTGACAAACTTGTCTGAGCTGCAGTTAAACTTTGAAAAGTGTGACACAAATCAGAAACGTTACCTTTAAAAGCAAAGAAGTTGCACCTTCTGAAGCAGGCTAGCTGCAGCACTGAAGCACAGCTCGTATTTTAAAGTCGAATCTTCTCCGTTTCTGATTTGTGTTGCTCTTTTTCAAATTGTACTGCTGCTGAGCTAGTAGTTAGCAAATGTTTATAGACAAACTACACGCAACCATGGTGATCTGTTAGCAACTAAAGCAATCACTAGGAGCTTTTTGGTGCAGCAGCTTCTTTGCAACCAATGTCCCCCAGTGAGGGCCAGCAACCTCCAGGAACCACTGACAACCAGTCGGGGAATGCACGGTTTTCCTTAGCAACCAGAGGTTGTATCACATCCAATATGGCAGATAGCTCTCTAGCAATGTGCCTATAATGTCACGTAACAAACCTCAGTGGAAGTCAGTCAGAAAAAACCTCTCAGCACTGACCTCAGTAAACATTTACCTGATGAGTTCATGGACTTTGGTGCTAGTTTTGAGTTCATTTTGTAAACCTTGGTCATTCTAATAGTTGAAGGTGGGATTATACAGGGAGGGTGTGCTGACTGGCTAATAATTTGTGATTGACAAGTGGTTAGCCAATGAGTGTGCATTTTCGCAGTCAGATCCACCTCTCGCTCGTCACGTCCGTTTTTTTAAAACACCAAGATGGTGATAGCAAAAACATTCAGCTCAAGGGTTGGAAACAAGACTTCATTAACCAATGTGTTACATCGCAGTGGCGATTTCCATATTTTATACTTGCTATGAGAGTAAAACCATTGAGATAAAGAATCTCTTTTGTCCTGAGCTATTAGAGCTATTAGGTTATCCTGGCAGGTTTCTTGGCGGTGGGAGGAAACTTGTGGAAGTACGGAGAAAACTTACAACAACTTCACACAGAGCCCAGGACACTCTTACTGTAAGGCAACAATACTAACCAGTGAGTCAACATATTCCTGTGTGCTGCCCAGAAAGCCTGTGATATAAAAAAAATAATAAAATTCTCAAGGTCACAACAGTGGCATTTAATTACCATCAGTCAGTCATGGAGGTAATTGCTGGTGCCATGTCCTCCAGTACTCTGAGATGTCAGACTTCACAAAGAAAGATCTAAAAAGAGAAGCACGCTTCTACACAATAGCTGGAAAGCGGGAGTGCGGCGGTGCTTTCCTCTGTCAGTGGGCCGGCTGGCCTGTTTTGTAAGCACTTCCATCCTGTGAAAGCCCCCTGGTAGACCTCCACCTGCTAGCTCGCCACTCGTCTGCTGCGACTTCTCAGAGAGAAGTGAGCCAGCCTCTCCCCCTCATTTCACTGGCGCCAGTGCTCAATGGGCCCTGCACTTTGATTATTTGTGTTAACAGTTAATTTAGCACCACAGACACATGTGCCAAAGCTGGCTTCACTTCCTCATGCATCACCAACAAATGTGACTTTTATGAGTTCCTTTTCACAGGGCCGCCCCCCACCCCTCTCGGCTAAGTTCTCGCTTCTCGACTCAGTCTCCCCCCACCCATCTCCTCACCCTACACACACATACATACGTTCACCCGTGCAGACACCATCTCCTCACCTCCTCCTCCTCCATCTCATTTTCCAACCTCCTGCCTCCACTCACTTATTTCTTTGGTTTAGTCTTAATCTCTTCCACATCTTGCCTGGGAGAGTTATTTCTGGCTCCCCGGTTCCCGATGTTTGCATTATCGGGAATACATTTCATGTCAATTTATTCATTGGTTAAATACCACAAGAGAGTGGCTCTCTGGGAGATTTGAACTACAGTCGAGAAGAATGATTATTCCCCCAAAAGAGGGTCCTCTAAACATTTTGTGACTATTCTTTCCACTTGGATCAGATCTTGCAAAAATAACTACTCAGGAGGAATGAAAGAAAAAACAATTTTGTACAGTAAGCTCACTTAAAAAGACATCGCAAACCACAAAGCATGCACGCTTTATTCCGATTGATGATAAATGTGGCTCTCCTCCAGAACACTGGCTGAGAATAGCCACTATTGAGTAAAGTGTACCAGATATTAAGTAAAACCTGAGAAGTTGACCTGCACTTTTCAGTATTAGGTAACGCAACGATATAATCTGCCTTTATGAAAACCTCTGGCCTCAATACCAAGTGGAGCCACAGTCTGGAGGGGAGTGGGAAAGGGAGCACAGAGGACTTTGTCAATGCCTAGTTAGCAATGACATTGATACTTACAGACTGGGAAAGAACTGTGCTGAGGGAGCACAAACTAGCCGCACACCGATGAGCTCATGCCAGGACTATGCAAGCAGAAGGCCACAGGAGCCATGGAAATATTTGGACATCTTTTTTGCTCCCCCGCTTGTCTGTAGTGCAACCCAGTGCATCATCTTTTGTGGTCGAGAGACACGTTTTCAAGTGGCCAGAGGCAGAACCTTAAAAGGTCGGGCTTGCATTTTTTTTATTGTGCGACTGCATTTCAGCCACTCAGCAGGAGCAATTTGCAACCACATCACGACACCACAGATTCTTCTTCATTAATTCCCCATCCGTGCCATGTAGTCTATCACTGTTTGAGCGCTGATTCATGCGCAGTGATCTGTAATAGCTTAGCTCGGCCACTGTAACGGCCTGTTTTCAGTCAGAAGAACACGGTCGCTGCTTGTATCCTGAAGCGGTGTTATATGTGACGAAACAGGTTGTGGAAACACAAGAAACTCAAACATAATTGCTGTTGCTTTAAAATGAGCACAAAGGGTCACTGGCATAAAGTAAGCTACATTTCAATATGGATTTAAATTTCATTCGGATTTCACGTATCAAGAGGAACAAAAAAAAAGTCTTGTCAGCAGGTGAACACCTTCATTTTAACCACCCTATTTATATTTATTATAATTTTATGCAAATATTTACTAAATAGGCATAAGATGTTGTATTAGGAACTATTTCTAGCTGTGGCTAGCTTGGTTAGCAAGATGCATTCATAATTTTCTTTTATGTCATAAGGAATCCTGGTTCAGACTTGTGAAAAACAGGACTCAAACAAAATGTACTTACTCTAGAAACTAATCAGCTGACTCCTCAGAGTCGAGGCAGATTATGCACCTTTCACCCAGAGCTGTTCATAAATTCACCTCATATAGAGTCCTGTGAAAAACTAAGTACACCCCATGATCAAAGAGCTTGTAGAGCCAGCCACTCATGTGGTTGTGGAGGAACTTTGACCCACTCTTCTTTACAGCGCTGCTTCAGTTCAGTGAAGTTTGTGGTCATTCGTTTATGCTGTCTTAAGGTCCCGCCACAGCATTTCAGTCAGATTGAGGTCTCTGACCGGGCCAACGCACCACCTTGATTCTTTTCTTTCTCAGCCATTCTGTTGTAGATTTTCTGGGATCCTTGTGCTGATGTTTGAATCAGTTTCAATCAAGCTTTAGCTGTCAGACAGATGTCCTCATATTTGACTGTAGAATACTTCACGATCAACTCAATGACTGCAAGGTGCCCGAATCATTGCCCCTCCACCACTGTGCTTGACAGTTTGTATGAGGTGTTTGTGCTGATGTGCTGTGTTAATTTTTCTACAAACATGGCGCTGTGCGTTATAGTGAAACATCTCCGGTTTGGTCTCATCAGTCCAAAGGACACTGTTCCAGAAATAGTGTGGTTTGTTTAGATGCACCTTTGCAAACCTAACGGACTGCACATAGTCCCGTGAAATCTTTCTGTTTCCACAACTATGAAATGTCAGGAACTCTGAAATTAGCTAAAGAGAACAAAAGAGGTTTTTATTTCTGCTGTGAGTCTTTGACTTACTTTTGGAGCCAACCCCCAGGGGTCATTTGAGGAACTGCACCTCTATGTTGGCTTCATATTTCAGCACTAGAGGTTTCTGCTAGTTTTAAGTCTAAAAACATATAAAGTACCATTACTACTTCACTCCCTCTTCTGATGTAAGTAAACTGGAATGGGAGTTTTTCAGAAATTATTATCATAAATGAACCTGGATGCCACAAATATTTCATTTTAAACACATTAAACTTACAGTTTTGGGCCAAATCATGAAGCCAGCATGGGCCTACATCTATGAATAACAAAACGATGAATTGTAGCAAGTGTAGGAAGTGTGAGTCAGTATGTCCATTGTCCTCGATCTACATTAGTGTCATAAACCACTCGTTAAGAGGTTAAATGTTGTTTATAAATGCTAAATAGGGGCATTTAAATAAAGCTTCTGAAGCCAACCAAATGATGGGAACACCTCCTAAATTAAAAATGAATAATACCACAGAGTAGCTGGACAAGAAGCAATCTGTAGTCTCATTCCTTGGCCATGCAAAATGTAGGGGATGACAAAGTCGATCCTCCGGGGAAGTGGGGTTGGAGGGTGTCACAGGGGAGTGCTCTCACAGACACTCGGCTGACCGGGCTTCTGCACACAGCTCCGGGATTCCCTCCTCTTCCTTCCCAGTATTGTCTCACATCCTGCAGGGCCACATCTCCTCTCCTCTGTGGCCAGTGCTGCCACAATAGCATCAGCGGGCACCGGGCATTGAGGGGTGACCAGAGGGACACCAGCAGTCAGCCTGACAGGATGTGACACACTTCTCTCAACAATTAATGAGTACAAAAGGAGCAGCTGACACGACATGACAGCTTAGCGTGGCACTTCAGGCCTTAATGGCTCTCTGAGTGGCAACTTCACACTCAGCCATCACGCTCTGAAACAGAAATGGCCAATGATGGGAAAAAAAACACGATAAAATGTTAAACTTGGCAGGAGGTCATACTCTTGTAAGGGAGAAAAAAATGACGCAGCATTAGGAAATTGGTGACAAAGCTCACGCTCAGTGGTGAAAAAAAGTGCACTTGTGGATAGTTGTATGTAGTTACTTTGGAGATTATGATTTAGAGCCAGAAATGTCTTAATAAACTGCATCGGATTGCCTAAAACACAGAATACTAGCATAGTGATGTCCTGGCAATAATAACCCAATTTTATAACACTTACAGCCAGCTGCCTAATGAATATTTAGGCTTTTAATACTAGTGCAAGTACAACTTGCTGCTCAATCTGCACTTTTATTTCCTGCAACAAAGCTCTTTCCTAGCAGCAGCTTTAAGTTAAATTATTTCACCTTCTTCAAAGCCATTAAATAGTAAAGAACAAAACCTTGGCCCTCCCGGAACATAAAGCAAAGACAGTTATTTGTTGTCATATCTGTCAGGAAGAAGCCTGAAAAGGCGCCAAGATAAAAACCTTCAGCAAACTAGTATTGATATCCTCTTTCCCCAGTGACTTCTCTGGCCTCCGTAAATGAGCATCAGAGCTGAATTACTGCCTGCTTTTGGCATCTGCCGCCTGTGAACAGCAGCTTTCTCAATATTAATAATAATATTACCAATGGCAGCGCTGAAATAAAAAATTAAAAAAAGAGGGATTAGCGCTCATACTGCTGGATGAGAAGTCACTGCCTGGCTGGTATACATGTGGGGATTTGATTTGACTTTTCTTTAAACACAGCGAACGGGAAGCCAAAAATCTTTTTCATTTAAGAGCAATTAAGTGGATCCCAGAATCACTGGCTCCAGCAGGCCGCCGAGGCTTTTTTTTTTCCCCCTGGTTTTATTACCCATTTCCTCTCCCTTGCGCCAGCAGAAGGAATGCTCACTTTTCTCTCACAAAGCCACATTTCCAGCGTCAGAATCACACAGGGACCACCATGATTAAGTGCAAACCAGTGCTTCCCTAAACATGTGAGACATTATGGACCCCCC
>VVHJ01014314.1:28318-40451 GCA_015107715.1 Tylochromis polylepis | reverse complement strand
CAACGCCACATTGCACCACAGACTGTCCAGGAGTTGGTGGATGCTTTAGTCCAGGTCTGGTTGGAGATCCCTCAGGAGACCATCCGCCACCTCATCAGGAGCATGCCCAGGCGTTGTAGGGAGGTCATACAGGCACGTGGAGGCCACACACACTACTGAGCCTCATTTTGACTTGTTTTAAGGACATTACATCAAAGTTGGATCAGCCTGTAGTGTGTTTTTCCACTTTAATTTTGAGTGTGACTCCAAATCCAGACCTCCCATGGGTTGTTACATTTGATTTCCATTGATAATTTTTGTGTGATTTTGTTGTCAGCACAGTCAACTATGTAAAGAACAAATTATTTAATAAGAATATTTCATTCATTCAGATCTAGGATGTCTTATTTTTGTGTTCCCTTTATTTTTTGGAGCAGTGTATATTTGTCCATTGTGCTAATTAGCTCAAGCCCGGATGATGCACATGTATTTACATGCCACTACATGCCAGGTCCCACTACGTGTTTTCACGGACCCCCAGTCTATGACTCATGGATCCCTGGGGGTCCGGGGACCCCGGTTTGAGAGCCCCTAAGCTGGTGTATATGACTGATATTGTTTCTCCATGGCACTTTGCCGCATTTATAGTCTACGCCTTTTTTTGTTGTTGTTTTTGTTATTGTTGTTTCTCCCTTTCTATTCCAACTTTTTTTTCTAACCATGCATTTTTTTTGGCCAATCCATTTCAAAATTGTCTGCAAAGAAACCCCTACAGTAGACACTACATGCATGGCCTGTCGTGTTTTGTCACTCCCTGTGGACAGTGTGCGAGTTTCATGCCTGAACTCTGTCAACTCATTGCTGCTTGCTACAGTGCAGGTCAAGAAATGTCCCAGTGCTCCTGACAGCCAGGCCGATACTGCCTAAATAGTTTCGTGTGCTTCCATATTGATTTTCTACCTTTGGCTAGGTTTGATCTGCCAGTCACACGGCGATTGTGACCAACTGCTATTATCACCTCTACAGGACACAGTTTGAGTTGGTTTGGCTTGTACAAGCAGCATTTATGAGATGAGAGGAAACTTTTATAGTTATAGCCTCTGCCCTCTGACCTCCAGCAACGATCTCACAGAGCTCCACCTGTGTGTGGCTCTGATACAATTCTAGGAAGGGCCATCAAATTTATGAAAAGGATTTTAGAGGCCAATAGGAGGTTTAAATGTTTCCTTAATGGTCTAGTTTGACACACACACACACACACACACACACACAGATTGCTGAAACACATGCATGCACATGCCGTACTCACCGGCTCATAGCTGGTATTTGTTTGGCATGATGTGGTGACCTGTAAATGGAGAAAAAGAGAAACCAGCTGAAGTGATATCTGACTTTTAGGTAGAACACATAAAAAAAAGGTAAGTAAAGGAGGGGAGAAGCAGTAAAAAATAACTCAGCTAGTGTCCTCGGTTCTCTGAAGTGCTTTAAAATTGTGTTTTAAAAAACATTACTGTAAGAATTGCATTTATTTTTGTAGAGACAGCGGGGGAGAGACATCTCTGAATATTTCCTCTTGAATGCCTGAGTGTTTCCCAACAGAACAGAAATAACCACTGCCTATAAAAAAGAAAGCACCCTTGACTGTTCCTCTGTGTGGGAAATATCTATTTCGAGCAAAAATCGCATTTCACAGTCAACTCACACTGAGAGAATGCTTCCAGAGGACATCAAAACTAATGAACACTGCGTTACACTCAGTTCCCACACGGATAAACACATTACATTATAGTATGACTCGATCATTTATTTTGCATGATGCTTTTCTTGGTCAGTCTGTATAAGAGAATCCAGGCAAAAACACAGTACAAAGTGGTTTCGCTTGTGTTAAATAATAACTCAGACATCATGGCAGAAATCCAGGTTACACACTACGACCATCACTAGCCTTAGTGAGCTTATATGCACTACATGCAACAGAACTGTACACGAGGATCTGACTGAGAAACAGTTTTGCATTTCAAAAAACAAAAGACAGTGTATAATGTTCTCTATGCTACAGTAATGTGCAAAACTCTTGAGCCACCCCTCGTTTCCTTCTTTTTTTATTCCAGTGAGCCTGAAATTCTTGTAATTTTCTAAAGCAGTTTTAACAGCCGCATAACAGAAAAGTTAGCAAAGAACCATTTAGGCACTTTGCTACGAGCACCCTTTCCCAAAACACATCATTTGTTCACATTTCTTTTGTTGAATCTATGAAAAATGCCAAAGATACCATATTCTGACAGGACTAAAATAGTATTTTTTCAGCAACAAGGTGATTCCCAAGGAGCTATTAGATGAAAAGCTTAGTTTGCAGTGTCTCCTTAAAAAAAAAAGAAAAAATGAGAAAACAGTTTCTGAAAAAAACTTTTCTAGAAACTAGAAACGTGTGGGACAAAAGAAGGTTTAAAAACTATCTAATTTTTTAAACTACTTCAAGGCAACAGTTCTCTCTGAAGATTTATCGAAGTGTTTCTTTGGACATTGGATGCTTTTTGACTCATATTCAGTCCAGTCTTTGTACCTGACCATTTTCAGATGAATGTTTTTGTTTGTTAAGACACTTAACACTGACCTTGGAATCACTGAAGCATAAAAAAGGCTCCTAACTCAAGGGCTGAACTGGTGTTATGTCAAAAACACAAGGATGTCAAGGATATCCTGACATTTGGCATGCAGGATATCCTCGACAAATTTGAGGAAACTGGACAAATGGATGGACAAAAAAGAAGCATCAGGCCTGAACAGGTATCTACAGCAGATGAGCAGTATCCAAAAGTCGTGTCTTTAAGAAACGGGAAAAATCCAGCAAAGACATGACACTGAGAGATGCATCTGGACCTTCAGCTGATCCATCTACTGTTCACTGAAGCCTCATCAGAAAAGGTCTCAGTGGAAGGCTGGCTGTCAAGAAGCTGTTCTTAAGGAAGGGAAACAGGGAGAAAAGGCTGAGGTATGAAAATTACATGAGACCTGGACTGAAAATCGGCGACAACAGGTCTGATGGAGAGATGAATCCACATTTGGTGTTGGAGATCTTGTAAAAATTGATGAATTATGAACACAGAAAAGTACCATCAGATTTTGATCCACCATGCAATACCATCTGGAAAACATCTGATTGACTTTCAAGCTCGTTATAACTTTACAAACTCTGCAAACTACATGTATTTCTTCATTTATGTGCCATTTTTCCTAATATTAAAGAAATGAGATGTAGCTCAAGACTTTATGCCCATATGACAAACACTTTTTATTTACAGTATGATTGCAGCCATTTCTGCCTAATAATCCTGACATTAATATGTAACTTTAGTATAGCTTCCGTCTGAAACAAGCCATTGTAGCTCCTGCCCCTGTCTTCTAATTGCCCCTCTTAAAAACGAGGTTCGAATAGCAGGTGGCTGATTGGTAAGGCATTACTAACATAATCAAATAGCACTAGAACTACTGCATGAGACCTCAGCTGGTACTGCTGGAGATGTTGGTTTCATAACAATAATAATAATAATCCGCTCACTTTTTTGCCCTCATTGAAAATTATTGTACCATCCAACCACTTCTCTGCACAGGCAGCTGCAGGTTTCAGCTCCTTTTTGTCTCAGCATCCTTCCCCACTTTATGCTGGACATCATGTTTTCCATTCAGTATACAACAGCAGGTTTTACAACAAATGTGTCTACATCATTACTAAGAAATGCAGAGCCAAGGGGCAGTACCTGTTTCCATACTTCCCAAGCAACAGTATCACTTGTAGCCTAATTATACTATCGCCTCAAAATTAGAGCCGTATTGCTTTCCTGATGTTGCAGTGTCACATGGAACATCTTTAAATAGCAGTTAGGGCATCCTGGGCTAAACTGGGTTTCAAAACATTTTGTCCATAGTATTCATGGCAGGCAAGTATGTCCCCTAATAGTCTGTGTTACCCTCTGCACCACAAATCACTGATTACGATGCGTAAACAGGCACCTCTCCGGCGAGCTGTATGATGTCCATCTGATTGTATTTACTTTAGTGTGTACAGATACATGCATGGTTAATTGACTGCGTGCAGCAGCCAGTATCCCAGCGTGCTGTGAGCTGACGGATGTTTACGAGGGCTTAGATGAGAGTGTGCTATCAGCATACAGCAGACGGGGGCAGGAAGGAAACGGCCATAATTAGTTTGCTCTGGGAAAACAAAAGACTCATTGACTTTGTAATGCTATCATCAAGCATATCAGAATACAGTAGCGGGATAACATCGGAGCAGAAAAGAGCCCACCCAAAGCATGCTAATGTGCAATGTGAAGGCATCAATCCACCAGTCAGTGCCACCAAAAAAAAGCACGAAGCAGGTCATCTATAGACCAAGCTGACCATACCACACAGTAGCGACACTGTTACTAGCCTTTTATTATACTAACTGCCAGGTTGTCTTACACACGGTAAGGCTTTGCATATCAGGAAAGCCACACAGTTAAACTCAGCCCACAGTCCAGACTGATCAGCTGATCTCAGTGATAGCCCACATTAGCCTCTTCTTGGCAAATCTCACAAATCATTTGTGAACTGCTGACAACCGCTGCAAAACTGCAGCCTGCTTTGAAGACTGCCTTCCTTCGTTCATGTTGTGTCTGGCTAAATCACTTTCATGTATGTTGTCAATGACGCCTGGTCTGAACTGTTTTGCTGCTTCGCCACCTGCCCCAGGCTTTCTGTGTGGAGAGTGGAAAAGGAACAAGAGGTCCTAGTCATATCTTAAAATACAGAGCTAGCTTATTAGGTTTACGAGGCAATTACTTTTTCACACAGGGCTAAGTAGGTTTGGGTAGTGTTTTTTCCTTAATAAATGAATTCATTATTTAAGAGCTACATTTTGTATTTACTCAGGTTATCTTTGTCCAATATTGAAGTTTTTTAGTAATCTAAGACATGCAAATGTGACAAATATGCAAAAAATGTATAAAAATCTGAACTGGGGAAAATACTTTTTCACAGCACTGTAAATAAGTAAGGCTGCAGATGGAAGTTAAAATGTTCTGTCGAGGTCCTGATTGAAGGCGTAAAATCTCTTTAAAAAACAAATGAAAATGTATTTTTCAGACTGTTTCTATTTGCCTCAGACCACCAAGATGACGGCTATCTGGTGCTACCGAGTCCAAGATTAGCCCTACCATATCCTGGTTAACTGTGTATACCTTGATTTTGCATGTGTATACTGTGTAAGTCAGAACTAAAGCTATTTTAAAGGCATAAATTTGTATCTTTTCTAAAGATGGATGTTAATAGCATTTTACTGACACTGGTGTAGTCATCAGCCTGTATATAGCCCTTTAGTGATTCTTACGCCTACACTGTTTTTTCAGCATCATTGCAGCAGTTTTATTATCTCTGTTATACACAGTGTAGATTTAAAGTGGAAAAGCAGCTTGCATGTAACTCTAGGTGGACTTCAGCAGAATGAGGAATGAACAACTATCCCACTTCTATTAGAAGCTAACAGAACTTCCCAGCAGTTGACATATTTTTGCTTTTTACTGGACTTATAATATCTGAAGACGATTGCTGCTATTGATTAATTGGTGCTGGTGCTCCTACACGCCACAGGGCCAAAGAGTCTCTGCCTGTATGTGCAGCTTACAAGTTCTGTCCTGGTGATGACTCCTTCCAGCGCTGATCTAAAGCTTGGAAGGATTTGGACTTTGAGTCAAACGCTCACATCCAGACACCAAACTGTCGGATTCACATGTGTACGGGAGGTGCTACACTGCTGACAGAGAAGAAATTACAAGCAAAACCTTCATAACCACTCATCTCAAATTCCTTCAAATACTGCAGCTCAGTGAGACTGAAAATCCTCAGCAAATCACCATGCGAGAAAGTGAGAGAATAGCTACCTCGTCCATATATGGCAGCTGCAGCTGGAAGGTCTCACATGGTTTTTCCCGGCTCAGACGGATAAAGCACAGGAATCTCAGAGAGGCCCCACCACACACTTCAGCATCCAGCCAGACTAACACCTGAAGTCCATCCGTCAGTCATTGTTTGTGCAGCTCCATCTCAGAATCTGTGAAATTATCCAGCTCATTCAGCTGTTTTTGTAATGCCTGAGAAATGAAGCCCGTTTATCTGATCATTTCTCTTTATCGATGCATCTTCTGCAACGCATCACCTACACCTCGCAAATTCCTTGCAATTGGACGATTTGAAGGAATTCATGCTATGCTGTAGTTGTTATCACATTTTCACCCCACCCAGAATTTACATCATCTTAAAAAGACCGTAACTCATTGTCCATTGTTGTAGTCATGATGTCCAAGCAAAGAGCATTCCTGGCCTTTGCACAAGTTTCTTCAATCGCCTTCCAGCAACTGGGTAGTTACAAAGCACCAGACCACAAAGAACTATCCAACAGCAAGGTAGAGTCAAAGTGGGTTTAGTCTCTTAAAACAGGGAACTTATAATCACATCAAGTCACGAGGGGTGTCTGGGAAGCTACTGAACTAGAACAAGGAGTCAACTGAGCCACTGGGGGCCCCTCTGCAATCCCACCCCAGCTAAGAGGTCTTACTGAGGGGCGAATAGAGGTTAAGGTGGGCTGTTGAATTACAAAAGTCAAACATCTCAGATGAGACTTGACACCTTCATGGTGCTGCCAATCTCTTTCGAGATATCCTTTTGCCTCGTACTAATAGACTGGCGAATGCTGTAATGACTTCAGAAAAGCTTTGCTCAAGGGGGATTTATATGGAAATGGGGAACCAGGGATATCAAAGAATAACTCTCAAACCCAATCCGCCATTGTACAATAAGTAAACGCGTAGCAGTCCGAGCAGGAAAGTGATGAGCTGTTTTTCATTCGCTTTGACAAACTTCAAACAGGCTGCAACAAGCATCCTCTGATAAGAGGACGAGGAAGAGAGGAAGAATAAGGGCAGGATTATACTTGCTTGCAGATGTGCCCACAGACAGCTGCAGCTCAGTAATTCTCATTACACCACTTTTACATTTTTCACATCCGTCATCACTCGTTAAACATCAGGAACTTTAGATGTCCAAGTGCCGTCCATTTTGTTGTGACCATGTGGATGTGTCTTTGCAGACTGCACTAGGATAAATACTGCACATTAGGAATGTGCACAACTAGTCAGGCACATGACTGAATGTTGCTGCTCTTGCTACTCAGCACCAGAAAATAGCAGTGAGTTAAATTACTTATTCGTGTTTTCTTAATGTGCACATGATAGTTAACTGTTGGATCTAAAAAGTAAACTTGTCAAGCATCTCTAGTTGGGCCTGCAGCCCTAACAGTTGGTGCACCTCTTCTTTTTCTCCACTGTAAAGGAACAAACTAAAAAGTAAGACAAATGACAGCCCCAGAAACCAGTGCAGTTCTTCAGTACCATGATCTAGAAAATTCACGGTTGTACATCAGCGCACTGTCACACTTGTACTCGGTCTCAACCTAAAATATACAAGCAGGTATTTCTGTCTTTGCGACTTAAAATAACTACATGGTGGAACGCGAGGAAAGAATGCTAACTGCAAGCACTGCTAACATTAGCCACCACAAACCAATCTGACACTCTGTGCACAATGACATGCACAGTGCAGCATTTTAAATATGTTTTCCTTATAAAAGATAGTGATTTAAAAGATTTTAAATCATTCTCAATTACACACAGAGTAATTTTACAGACATCGTTTAACCTCAACTATTACACTGTGTTCAGTATGTAGTGTTTCTTGTTTTCACTCTCTTAGACTCAACTAGTCAGCCTTTTTATTTTCCTACCATTTCATCAGCTAGGATCTTTTCCACTGCAAATGCATTCTCCAAATAGACTCCAGCAAATAGTCTAAGGTAAGGTTTCTTATCACTTGTGGATACCCTGGACAAATACTCAACACAGTAACAACTAATGGGAAGGTGTACAGGTGTCTGACATGATTGCAGTATAACATTGGCATGAGAATAATTTACTCAGCACCTTTTGCATCCTTTGTTTCACCTTATTCACTTTTCATTACTCTTACTTTTTGACTCTCTTAACTTGGAGCTGCTGTATTTTGTTTTTGTTTGTTTTTTTGCCATTTTGCCTCTCCGATTGAGGGATAATGACTGTGATCTTGGTTCATCTACTTCATCCTAAGTGATGGCAGAAAGCATGCTTTTGCCACTGTGAATAAATCATCTCATTGGCTCCAATAAATCAGCCTGCCATGGGTCCGACCACATTCAAAATTCCTCAAGCAGTCGTTCTGCCCACACAAGAGTCACTGCCGCATTGATGGCAGTTTGCCTGAGAAAGTAAATTCTTCACTTTCCAAACGGGGGCCAAATAAGGACTGGAGCTCAAACAGGCCTTTTGGAGGGATTTATACATCGGCTGGGTTTCTGTTTTACTTGGAGGCCTAATAAATCCACCGAGTCCTGTGATGCTGGAGAGCATGTTCCTGCTTTCCTGGTTTGACATTTTGACATAATGTCAAGTGTGTAATGCGCCATGTTCAACTGGGTGGCACTGTGTTGCTGGCAGCGGCTTGCTGGCAGCACTGAACGCCGTCTGTGGTTAAATAATATCTGAAAGGAGACTTAAATCAAACTGTAGTAAAATAATGGCAAAATAAAGGACTTGCTGCTGCCAAAGGAGAATACTGCATGGGAACAATTTGCCACTAAAATGCTCTCCATCACTTATAAGAGCCATTGCATCAAAGTCATGATTCAATATCCTTTAAAATGGAAAATCCACTCTGTAAACATGGTATTTTGACTGAGCTGTTCGGTGGATATCTAAATTTGGAAAGGTACTTTGTGAAAACCTTCAGTCTAGGGTGAACAGCTTCAGAGAGAATCCAAACAGGATGGAAAAGGGCGGTGTGTACATAGAAAGTCTAAATAATTGTTTTTGCAAAGTAAAACACGCTATTCACCAGCTGTTTTGCACTCCATCGATGCCTGATAGCATCACACAAACATGAGCTTCCATGAAAACCATCCTGTGATGGTTGAACAAATGATCAGACCGTGACAGGATGAAAACACAAAATCCACCAAGCGACAACTTTCCATTTTTTTTCCATGCCAAATCCACTGTTTAAATCTCGTGAATAACAAAAGAACAAGTTTTTTTTTTTTCTTTTTTACACGAGAACAAAATCACTACCACATGGCTAACACACCATAAGTAAGTGTAAAACTTGTCCAACAAGCGTAAATGTTAGCATCAACCCTAAATGGTTCAGACAAAGTTTACCACAACACGCAGAAGGTTATTTACGAGATCCATCTCACTGGATTGCCTTCACCAGAGAAGGGACTGCATTATTTCACCTCGAAACAAAGATGCTGATGTTATGTTTGAGGCCTGAGCAGACAAGCAAGAGGCCAAAGACCATGGATCACAGAGGAAGCAGCTATTTGATCATGGTCAAGCCACAGTGAGTGGCTTGGCTGCATCACCCCTTTGTACGGTTACAACCCAATCACTGCGAGCTACAGACGACAAAATATCCCATTAAACATAGCAGTGATGAATATCAGATGTGCAATTGTGGTTCATTTTGGACACAGGTTGAAAACCTCCAACTCTCAAAGCCCGTCTTGGAGTTTTACGCATAGGGGGTATGATCGCACATCATAAAGGTTAGGTCATTCGATCGCAGCTTCAGTCGTGGGAGAGGTTTCACATTTGGCACAGCTTTAATAACATACAATAACACTTCAAAGACTGAGCTTCTGTGGAGGTCGAAAACAATCATGTTTTCATCATTAGTGGATTGCGCCAGTGTTGGAGCATGCAAATGTGCGTGTTCCGGACACCGTTCGCCTATCACTTCCTGTTTAATTAAGGGTGGCCGCAGGATGCCGTTTAACCACTAATGGCACAGTGAAGCAAGAATAAAGAAACAATGCCAAGCCAAAATCAATGATATACATGCAGAAAAATGCAATGAAATATAGGCTTACTAGAAGAATTCGTGAACACTCCTTTGCTATAAATTAGGCCTCAGTTTATTAATCTGTCTGCACTCTCCTTACAGAGTAAATCTCAAAGTAGATTGTTTGTGTTTCCTGGTAGTGACATTTCCTTTTAATTTAAACTTGCTTTTGGGTTTTCCTCTCCAACCCTTCACTTACTGACAGAAGTAAGCAAGCATGCCGAGTCACCGCTATTTTAGCCACGTCCTCTCGTGGGATTACATGTTAAATGCCATCCTCTCTGGTCACTACTGCTTTTATAATACTTCCCAGCACATACTTGAGAGCTGATGCATCAGAGTGGTTCTACCAGGCACACTTACTTTCTGTGTAGAAGCCCAGTGGAGAATATCTTCAATCTAGAAAACAACTGTGATGCATGACATTGGAAAATAAACGCTGTACCTGCACAGAAATTTGAGAGGAATTTGTAGTTGGGAAATAAAGCTCAGTGACATCCATGAAAGTTTCACTTCTCTGATAAGTCAAAACATGAATTCAGGGATAAACCTACAGGGAAAACAGACTTTCCTGAAGTCTCAGTCTTATGCCGCATGTTAAATAAAAGTTAGGGGGATTAGAGCAAGGGAAAGAAAGTGGAAGAACATTTTCCTTTGAGACTTATGACCAATTTAAAGGGGCAATTAACTCTAGATCAAATTGACACATTTCTCTTCTGGACTGTAGTGCTATTTATCCACCTATTCACTCCATTGTTTTAGTATGACTGGCCCAGCTTTGGTTACAACAGTTATAGAAATGGTACATGCCCTTTGATGCCCTAGGGTTGCTATGACCCATTTGGCAAACAGGCCAAAGGGCTCATTTTGAACCTAGGCCAACAGAAGGGTGTTAAAAAAACACTCAGAAGCAACGTCTTTTCCACATATAATTACCTAGTTATGTCATCATTCTTGTAGATAGAGTGTAGCTTGCTAGCAGCTGCGATGAGTAGATGCATGCTTATTTTGTATTTAATTAATTGCTTTGAGCTCCACAAAGCGAATGCCTTTAAAGTTTTGCTATCTTCAAGAGAAGGCAGACATCTCTTCAGTCGATATGTACCAAAATAATTTAAGTGGATAAATAGTACACCAAGCTTGATCTGATCTTTGGGTCCCCTTTTATAGGTGCAATCACAGGGCAAGAACACAATACATGCAATGTGATGTAATGTATTGAAATAGATTTCAATAAATTTTCATGAAAAATGATTTATAGTCTAAAAGGTGTTTAACTTTAACCATTTATCTCTTTTGTTAGTCTCTTTAAGCCTCAGCAACATCCTAACCACCTGTGTTTAACTGCCATCCTTGTGTTAGCTCAAGGTCAGAGGTGAATGACTACCATCACTCTGCATCCTCACTCAACGAAAGATAAATAAAGGGAAGAAACCTGAGGGAAAAAAGGGAAGACAGTGTGACTTTTCTGCAAAGGTCCAACTAAGAACTGCTCTGTTTTGCTCTTGCAGTACCACAGCAGATGCAGGTCATGCTGAGAGAGAAAACACGTGTTTGCCCTCCTGCGTTGCTCCCTGACTTTGCTGCCACAAATCTCTACTTGTCCTGTCATGAAAGGCTCCTGAGCCCCCCCGAAACAGCAACTTACATGAACTCCGCCTGTCCCACTTCCCATGGGACCAACTTTCCCATGAGCGTGTGGGAGAGTAGCCTAGATCCAAAACATACAGAAAAAAGCAGCTTTAACTGAAATGACATCCAAAAACATCCCTCTTGCTTGCAGATACATAACCCGGCAACTGCAGCAGCTTGTTTACGAGTTTAAAGAAACAATCCTCATCTCGAGACCTTTTAAGCCACAAAAGAAAGAATTTTATGGCCCAAAAAACTTGCTAAACACACCATTTATCTCAATTGCAGACCATGTACATTGCAAATGAATCAGTCTATGCATCTTAAAGTCTGCTCTTACCTGCACACTGGTGCCACTTTTTCTCACGCTCTCTCTTCTCTCCCCCTCTGCCTTGTTTCTACCCCTGCATTCTCCCTGCCTTCAGACCCCCCCCCCCCCCCCCCCCCCCCCCCCCCCGGGGGCGGGGCGCCCCCCCGCCGCCCCCCCCCCCCCCCCCCCCGCGGATGGGAGAGGGAACCTGCTCAGGCCGGCGGCGCTCCCGGCCACAGGTCC
>VVHJ01014314.1:4295-14475 GCA_015107715.1 Tylochromis polylepis | reverse complement strand
CAGGCATGCTACACACACACACACACACACACACACACACACACACACACACACACACACACACACACCTGCTGTCCTAGGTGGTTTTGTCAATGTGTGTCTCATGTGTAAGAGCAAGAGGTAAGTGACTTTTGGTGCCAAGTGCAAGAAGGTGGCTGAAAGAAGAATTCTTTGGGAGGTTTAATGGAGAAGCGTAGTGCTTTTTCAGTTGAGGTAAACCTGTGCAATGATAAAAAATGATTTGATAGTTGGTAACCGTGATTGAGGAGCTGATTGGTTGGGGACGCCGATTCAGATTAGCTGCTTTTCAAACCGATATAAAAGTGTTAAATAAACTTCTGGAGATCATTCCACCAATTACAATCACGCTTATGAATCTGCTTGGAGCCTTTTGGATCATATATTTAAGAAGCACAGATCAGAATTCTGTATGAGGCCTGATCACTGTTAGAGCCTCTCTGTGGAATTGCTCTCTTTTAAGGAAAACCTATAATTAAAAAAAAACAAACAACTAGCTTTCTTCCATGGCATTTCTTTATCCCGTTTTCCTCCCCTCACCCCTCCTCTCACAGCCCCTTCCTGATCCTGGTTCTGTCTGTGGTTTCTTCCTGTTAAAAGGGAGTTTATTTTTCCCACTGTCGCCACTGTCTTTTCTCATAGAGGGTTGTTTGGGTTTTCTCTATATTATGTAACTTCCTTACTTACAAAACGCCTTGAGAGGATTGTTGTTGTGATTTGGTGCTATATAAACACAACTGAATTGAATTGAATTCAAGGACCACTCGCTACCTTTCAGCCACAGCAGTTTCTTCACGTGTCATGTTTGATGACACTTGGGCAGAGAAAGGAGCTGCAAGCTTTTATAGCACGACTGCAGCTCCAGCTCCATACGTGGGTCATGTGATGAAATCTAAGAAAAGGAAGTCTATGTGATGTGGAAATTAGGATTCAAATGTAAATAAGTACACATCACGCAATTTGTCGTGTGACTGCTATTTCTTTTTCTTCACAGAGGTAACTGAATGCTTGGAAAGGTTTAGGTTGAAATGGGAAACACTTGCAAGTGTTACAACAGATCGCTGTCCAGATCTGACTGTTGAAGCAAATGCAAGACAAAGTGATTGAAATGAACACAGAACAGAAATTTAGCAGTAGTTACAAATCTTTGAAATTTGGAAAAAAAAAAATGTGCAGATCTGGTTCAAAAGCATTTTGGTGAATGTTGATAAATTGGACTTTGAATGTATGTTATACACTGCTAATGGACCACACTTGAATTAAGGGGGTACAAGTCTCCCCAGCACCCCAGCACAAACAAACAAAACATCTAGATATATAGTTGCATTTTTTTTAAAAGTCCGTGGCAGGTGAATGGAAGACAACATTGTAATAGTAATAGTCTGTAATCAAAGTTTATTCACTTATTTATGCAAATTTGTGTTTTTGCATGTTTGAGGCAAACACTCTTTATGAAAGATGGACAGAAGTTTCAGGTCAGAAATGTTAAGCCTTTGCACAGATACCTTGAAGCTGCATTCTTTTTAACTGCCAGCAGGGGGCGAATCTTCTATTTGCAAATCGGTTGTATATAGGTACATGAGGCAATAAACCTTCTTCTTTTTGGATTTATGACCTCAGCAAACACTTTAAAGATGAGCTTAGGATTCCAATCACGAGTTTGAAGTGTTACTGAATACAACATCATGCTTATTTGACAAAACAAAGTCCTATTTAGGGTAAAATATACAGGACAGCAGGGCTTGCTTCATGACGTTGCTACCTTATGATGGTTACCTTATTAATGTACCTTTCTACATTAAATCATCCTTTGTTTGGGCCACAAAGGGCAGGTTTTAATATGACTTTTTTCCCATTTTTATGTCTTGTGTTTGCTAATGTCGCATTCTTTGACATTCAAAGGGCCTCCCTGAGAGTTTTTCAGTTGATTGTAAAGCAGTATTTGTAGTTGTGAAAAGTACTACTCAAGTGAAGTTTGATTGGCATGTATCTGGACGACTGCACAGCACATTGTCTCATTGTCACATCTAATCCTTTGGCTACAATAACCTCAAGCAATGTGCTGCATTGCAACCCTTCCTGGTAACTGTAAAGGACAGCAAGGATTCTTAGATAACTATTACTGTCCAGGTGCTTGTGAGCATATAGTACACTATAGGCTCTAGTTTAACAGGACAGAAAGTACAATAAGTAAAAGTGTACACCTTCTTTTCTTTTCTCATATCTATCACCCAGTGCCGTTGCTACAAAAATTTCTCACTCTTCACCCTAGCTCTGCCCCCCTCCCCTACCACTCATCCCTTTTCCCCTCTTTCCCCCTCTTATCTAGGCTAATGCAGCAGCAGCCATGCTAATTTTAACACCAAATCCTCAGCCAAAGCCCTATACAAGCCCGTTCCCCTACTGCTGGGCTTTTCTCCCCGTTTGTCATCTGGCCTCTGCTAAAGACACTCTGTTTGTACTGTAGTTCAAAAATGTGGAGAGCAAGGGAAAGAGTGCAAATACAGATAGAGGGAGACCAGAGAAAAAGAAACAGAGGAAATGTGAGGCTGCCTGGGAGTCTTCTAATGTTAATTTCCCCTGGACTTTTCTTGGAGTGACAATAAAACCTTTAGTACTTCTAAAATTAGACTCAAAAACATGTGACTGGATCATGGAGGAAGAGGGGGAGGCAGGGGCTCAAAGGCAAGAGGGAGAGAAAGCAAAGCTAAAACAGAGGACCAATGCATACATAAATAGAGTGTACAGTGTAAACAGAAAGGTAGTGTGTATTTAAAATAGGCTTGGGGAGAAAACACATTCAAATACAAAAAACTTTCTTTTAAACCTTCCTTTAATGTAAACCTAAATGGGTTAAATTATGCTAGAATCAAGTTTTAGCTGAACTGCCCTGAACTGAACTGTGCGGCAGTTCTCAGAGAGAAAATGCCTTCTTGATGCTAGAGGTCTGAGGAAAATGGCCAAAATGCTTCGAGGTGACAAGGAGGCAACAGTAACTCGTATAACCGTTACAACCAAGGTATGCAGAAGAGCATCTCTGAATGCACAACACATTGAACACAACTGCCATGTTGACCATGCCCAGGACCTTCTTGCAGTCAGGCGATGGTGCTAACTACTGTAGTAAAGATGTCTGCGGTTTGTCAGTCTGTGAAAAAAAGTGTGGGCAAATAGTTTAACAATGTTTATAACAATGTTTCTCAAAGTAAAATTGGATCAAAACCCTGATATACAGGGTTTCTGCCACTTCCAGGTTGCAGGAGCAGCAAGTCTAAGGAACATAGGGGCAGTTATTACAAACTGGTCAGTTTTTATATTTACGAATTAATCCCATCCTCAGTCATTCTGGGAATTCAACCCAACCCCTGCCTGGTCAAAAGTCACTCGGTCTGGTGTCTTAAGTCTGCTCAGATTCAGCTTTAAAGCCAACATGCTAGACACCCACCTTTGCAGATGAGGCCCTCCTTGGTGATGGCCTGCTTGCATATATCACAACTCTTGGCCTTCTTGAATGGCTTCAGCTTAAAGGTGTGCGTGTGGACGCCCTCCAGCTCGTCGGGCTGCGGGAAAAAGAGGAAACGAGATCAGGAGAGTGTTGCCCCAAATCGATGGAAGCAGATCCAAAGCCAATCAAAACACATTCGATACGCTTGGCTGCACGTGAGAGTTTGACCTCAACTTGTGATGACTTTTGGTTTCAGCTGAGCTGTTTCCTCGTGTCTTTGTTATACTGAATAGGAGATTAATGTCCGAAACAGTGATGCAACTTAAACAAATAAGTCACTTTTCTACCTTAAAAGGCCAAAAAGACTGTTGCGTGCAAATATGTGCTCTCACACTGACACACACACACGCACACACAGAGACACAGCCCACCCAACAGCATAGGATGTTTTCACTTTGAAGTTCTCTAATTAAATGACTAATTAATGATGGAGAGAAAAAAAAAAAAAAGGCCTTACAGCAGACAGCAACCTAAAAAACTCCAGGAATGATGCTTGCCTGTGTGTGCGCGTTCATGTGTGTGCAGTATTGTTTGCAAGTGTGTGTCCGGGGCTTCATTTCAGAGCAGCCTGAGGACACAACAGCTCTAGAAACTGTGCAAAGCAGTGAAGAAGAAGAATCAAAAATATTGTTATACGCCTGCTGATGATGATGAAGAAGAAGAAGAAGGTGGGGTTGCAGCTGCTGCTGCGAGCATGTTGTTCATGACCGGGATAACAACTTGGAGGATCCCAAAAGACCCTTCCAAAATTAATTCCATGACTCGTGTAATTTATTCCTGACATGCAATGACATCCCGAACGTTGTGTTAAAACGTGGGTTTCTCTCCAAACAGCTGCACATTACTCAGAGTTGATCTGATTAGTCTGTCCTGCAGCTTGGAAAATGCACTCAACGCACGAGTTTTTCCTTTGAAGGAAACCAGACGATGAACGCTTCAAAATGTGTTCCAAGTGAGTTTAGGTTTCTGAATGTTTTAGGCCTTTATTTTCTTTCTGACTTGCTTATGTGGTTTGATCTGGTTTTATTTTATCATACAAAGGTCTGTGGGTTGCTTTGATGCAGTTACCCCAGTCCGTAGGGCCAAAAAGACAACGGGCAAATCCCAGATCTCTTCTTTTGTCATTTCATCATGTGACATCATCACTCAAGAGTCGCACTTGAAGCAAACACCCTGCTAGATCTCCCTCTTTCCCTGTTGTCCAGAGCCCACTTTTCCTAACAGCCTCCTCTGTGAGTCATAATAATGATGCCATTTCCTTTGTGTATTTGTGCAGCTGGTCTAGTCTGGGTTGAGCTCGGCTGGACTGTAAGTCTGAGTTTTCTTTATTGAAAACAGTATTTTATAGACACCTCCTTTTAGATATCACCTTGAAAGGATGCATGAATGAGTCAGTGAATTAAGACATTCCTCAAACATTCCCACGAATATAAATCATTGCGAGGGCTTTCAATACTGCCATATTCTTGGAATATTCATTTCTGGCGAAAGGAGAAATCAAGTTTTCTTAAGGTGACCTGGTCTACACCTGCAAGCATAGTTGTTTTTTTTTAACAGATTAACAGTTAACTAATTATCTTATTCAACATAGGCAACATTGCTGCCACATCATGTTGTGCAAGTTGCTCACTGTAGATAACAAGAGTACCATGGGCAGCTGCTGCAAAGCTCCTATAGAGAAGTGATCAGTTTTAGGTTTTCCTGCTTTCTGTGTCTTTCTTGAAGTAGATAAACAAGCTAATTGTATCTACTTGCACCAGTTTGTGTTGACATTTAAAGGTAAGTCTGTAATTCTGTAGTTGCACACAGTAATTCATTTAGTTTGCAGAGCGCCAATGATGAGGAGCTGTTTGGAGGAGGGCAGGTTCTGGTAGAAAGAGTAGCTCAGAGCAGCTTATTTAAAATGCACAGGAAATGCACGTGCACGTGTCCACAGTGCTCCTGAAATTTACTCATTACCACTCAGAGATTGTGCTCCATCTCTGAACCAAAGAACAAGTAATGTCTTACTTAGAACCACTAGACACAAGATAGCGCTTACTGCTAGCTAAAGCATAACCTTCTACCACAAGTACTGTTTGAAATGCAGTGCTGTGGAACAGACTGGAGATGACCTTCACTTTTTAATATTTTTCAAGGAAAATGGGGAAAAGGTGGAGCAATTTATGAAAACATGTGCAAATATACAAGGAAATGTCTAATGAGCTTCTAATGTGCTTGAAAGTCAATATTTAAGTAGTGTTCAGGAACAGTTCTCCAGGCTTCTTGAAGGACATTCAAAGCTCTTCTTTGGATGTTTCTGCCTTTTGTTCTGTTCTCTGTCAACATGATCCCACACTGCTTTAATAATGTTGAGGTCTGGGCTGTGGGGAGGCCAATCCATGACTGATAGTGTTCTTCTGCATGTTTTTTTTCTATCCAGGTATGCTTTTACAGTATCTCTCTTTTCCCCTTCCTTAAGAAGGCTTCTTGATGGCCACCTATCAGCTGAGACTATTTCTGATGAGGCTTCAGTGAACAGTAGATGGATTAACTGAAGAGCCAGATGAATATCTCAAAATCTGTGTCAAGCCTTTGCTGGATTTAGACCTGCCACTTCTTTTTTCCTCTATTTCCTTAAATTTTTAAGGACACACTCCACAGAGTGAAGTAGAATAGAATAGAATAGAATAGCCCTTTATTGTCATTCTACATATACAGTAAAACTGTGGGTTATCCACACCAACTGTGCCGGAATAAAATATAAATAGTAAGACAGCAGGAATAAATAACAAACAGGAGAAATGCATACAGTCAAGAGAAATATATACAAAAACAAGAGAAAGCCACAACTTGGAGAACAAAATAGTTGCAAAGTGCTTGGAAGTAGTGCAAAGAAAAGACTTGGTCTGAGTACAGAGTTCGTTTTTGAGTGGCCTGAGTGATGAGGGTTACTCACACCATGGCTCAGGGATGTGGGGGGATAGTGTTTGTTAACAGTCTGAATGTCCAAGGGTACAAAGCTGTTTGTGAGTCTGGAGGTGTGGGACCTGACTGACCTCAGGGAAGCAGGTCAAAAGGGTGGTGGACAGGGTGCAAGGGGTCACCTGTGATGGCCCTGGTTTTCCTGAGACGGGAGGATCTGGTGACGGCCTCCAGGGGTGGCAGAGGACAGCCAATGATATTTTGGGGCGGTGTTAATTACCCTCTGCGTAGCCTTCTTGTTCTCAGTAGTGGCCCCTTAGTACCAAACACCCAGGCAGTAGGAGAGCACGCTCTCCACTGAGGAGAGGCAGAAGGCCAGCAGCAGCTTCCTCTCCAGGTTATTCTTCCTCAGGACAGGGAGGAAGTGCAGCTGCTGCTGGGCCTTCTTTACTAGGGCGTTGGTGTTGTGAGTCCAGGTGTGATCAGCGGAGATGTGGGTACCCAGAAACTTGAAGGTGGAGACAGATTCCACCCGTTATCCTTTTACAATGACATGGGAGTGGACCTGTCTGTGCCTCCTGAAGTCCATTATGGGTTCTTTTGTTTTAAGGACGTTCAGCTTCAGGTTGTTGGCTGAGCACCAGCCTCAATCAGTGAGTTGGACTAATCGAGGCTGGTTGGTGAGGAAGTCCTTAATCTAGGAGCAGGTGGCAGGTGAGATCTGAAGGTGGTCCAATTTGGCTTTTTTTCTTTTGCTGATTTTGAGTCCAGTTTTTGTACTACCAATGTCCAAAGAAACACTTTAAAAGAACTTCGGTAAGCCTGGAGTACAAGAAAGTCTGGCTTCTTCGCAGAAAAATATAAAAACAAATGGTGGCTCAAGACTTTTGCACATCTTATAGCTCACTGCTTCTTCTACTACCATTGCTAATTTTAATCACTTCGACTACAACTAGACCTACTACATCTTCAAAGGACTGTAGGTATGATGAGGCTCACTGATGAAAGCTGCACTAAGTCGTGTAATCCTTTGCTTCATCATCTTTGAGCTCATTTTCTTGTTGCTTTCCAAAGCTCCCTGGCCTTTTTTTACCCCTCCTCCATGTGCTGCAGTCAATTTGGCTCAAAGCTTTTTTCAAAAGTGTGTTTCTCAGCGTTTTCGCTCCCATATCTCCCTAAATCTTAATGGCTTTTGTCACACTGTGACACTCTCGCTATAAGCTCCAAAGAGGAATCCTGGCTGACCTTGGCTGGCCAGCAGCACACACAGCATATTAGAACAGGTAACTTCAAACAAACAATATGCTACATGCATGGTGATAATTCATGTAAAAAATTAATTATGGACCACTGCAGCATCTATCTCTCGTATGACCTTGTTTCTTCCATTTGTTTGTTAATCTGCTCAACAGCAGCAGCTCAGATTGAAACAGAGGCAGACTAAGACTATGTCCACACGTACATGGGTATTTTTGGTCTTTTTCTATGGGCCATCTTTTACATCCACACATAAACAGCGTTTTGGAACACTGAAAAATGGGATTTTTAAAAACTCCTGCCAGGGTGGAGATTTTCGAAAGCTCCATTTTTGCATTTATGTGTGGATGAGGAAAACTGAGATTTAGTCACGCAACGTCAAAGGTGTGCACCTTTTTTGACGTCACGCTGTGCGCCACATTATTGTTTACATAAGATGAATTTCTACAATGGCGGATCTAGATATGGATAGATATAGAGCGTGCTCTATATCGTGCTCTCCTACTACCTGTTGCTGTTAATCTTACTATCTGCAGTTTTTACACGTTTATATCGTGTAAGCGTTTTTGCTGGGTTTTGTTTTTGGTTTTTTTTGCTATTTTATATTTCAGTGTGATAATGAGGAACAATTCCACCTCACTGCCTGTCCACAGTAGGACTCATTTCTGCTTCTATGCGCCATCTTTGTTTACTCTTTCCCTCCCAGGCTTCTAGACTTCTGATTGGCCAACATTTCTACACGGTTAGGATTATATCGCCACCTGTTGCTTTGACTTGTTCTTGACAGCATTTGACTTCATTTTTTGCGTTTACATATGGATGGAGATATTTTTTCAAAACTGCACGTGTGGATGGGATTTTTTTTTTTAAACGAATACAGAAAATCTCTGTTTACAAAAATACCAGTGTACGTGTGGACATAGCCAAAACATTTCATCCATGTATACTGATTAATGGAGAAGTGGTTGAACTGACAGATTAAAAAGTATTGCGCAAGCTGAAAACATGATATAGGAAAAAAAATCAGAAAATATTCAAGTATTTTTTAGTAGCAGTATGACGAGTATCTGCCCAACACTGTTTGCATTAGCTTTAAGCGTGATATGAAATGTTACTGTGAAACTGTTAACTAGCTACTGTTACTACAATTGCTAGCCACTGCAAAAAATTGCCTTGATTTACGGAAGCACTAAAAACTACAGTTTCTTGAATTGCCACCAAAAAGGCTTGAAAAGCAAGTCACTCTCCATAGACTGCTGCGTTGACATGTATAGCTTTACAGCAGAAATAAATATGTTTACAGCATGCTACAAAACCAGTTTCCATCTCTATAGCTTAAAGCCTATTTTATTAAAACTGTAATGTAATTTTTTTAATATAAAAACTTACTCATTTTAACTTTATTAAGACTGAACTTACACTATACAACATAAGGGGTGAAGCTTTGAGAGATGAGTAGGTATAGCCCCTCTCTGTTAGACAGCGCCTTAGCTAATTTGTGTCAGTGGGCTGTGATTGTGGTGTGGGTGCCTTTTGGAACATTTTCAATGCAAAATATGTGGCTCGCTGTGCAGTTAGCAGTAATAAGGCCACAGAAAAAGTGGGAGCTCTGATTTTTGGTGAGTGACATTCAAGCAGTTCTTTTTTTTTGTATGTTACTTAACATAGTCGATGGGTTGTTGCCATCTAGGCTACGCATGTTGTAGACGAAAACCAGAAAGTTTCTAGGATCAAATATTACATCCCCTACCTATAGATAATACCAATTCATGTGACAAAGTCTGTTTATAGCAGCTTTAGCAGGTTTCTGTGTGTATGAAATTCACCCGTAGGGTTACTATGTATGTAGCTTGCTAATTGGCATTAGCTGATAGCTTAGCATGCAAACCTTCTGTACTAGTGGACTATACCAGTGCATTAAAAAATAATAATGAATTATGAAAAATATTTTTCAAATAAAATTATTTTTAAAAAATATATATAATAATTTGTTGATATTGAATTCATAATTTTATGTTCATGTTTTCTATATATATTATATGAAAATTGAAATATTTCAGGCATTTTTTCCTTTTCATTTTGACCATTATGGCATAGCTAATTTTTAAAAAATTGAAGCCAGTATCACAACTTATAGATGAGTATACGATTTATTGTCATCTCCAAAACAACAACATCACAGTGGGCCAGATGCTAAAATGGAGTCTTCGAAACAGGAGTCTACTAACCAGTGGGCTGTCATGTGGCTAAGGACACTTTTCTGTCTCTTTTGCCTGCCTTTGATGTGTTTTTGGAATAAAGAAAATGAAAAGTAGAACAAATACTGGGATACCACTAATTATCTGAAAGAGATTCAGAATAAACATGAGCGCAAACACCTGCTTAAGACTGACATTTTTTGCAGCGTGGGCTGAGTTTATAAATAGCCTTTAAAGCTCCACAGTCTCGATGTTAAAGATGACCTGGCAGAAAGCCGGCAGCTAAACCAATCAGACG
>VVHJ01014313.1:11878-25349 GCA_015107715.1 Tylochromis polylepis | reverse complement strand
TTTAAGGAGAGATTTTTTTTTTTTTTTTTTTTTTATACAAGCAGAGCCCACACTGGGAAGTTTAAAAAAAAAAACAAAAAAACAAAACCTTTATTGTTATGTATTTATATCTAGCAATATTTATTGTTTTATTATATAATGTTTTTTGGCTCGGAATGGGCGTTGGGTGGTTGATTGGTCCATCAGACATTGAATCTATTATCTTATTTTTTTTTTAAAATGTACATTATGTTTCAGAAAATGATACCTCAATTAACAAAACAAGATCAAAAAAAGGAATCACAATGCTGGTGATTTTGCTTTGGCTCTGGTTAAAACCTATTTAGTGTCACCAAAGAATTTCTCAATGCAGGAAAAGCCCTGTATACAGTTGTGTGATGGGCAAAATGTATTAACTTTCCAGGACTGTATTTCACAATCTAGTTAGGGATATCATCCAACCTATAGATTAGCTCTAAGTTTTTATGTATTTCACAGGATATGGTTCATGTAAATTAATTCTTTCTTTTGACTCTCGTTTCTCTTACAGGAATTGAAAAATCTTATCCCCAAATCAGCTGTTGGCACGCTTTCCTCCAACTCTAGTAATGTCATCAAACTCATCATTGACGCCTACAATGTAAGTTGAACTGCCCCATCATCACATGTTGTTCGACTCTCCCTGATGACCGTGATTGATTTAGCATTGAGTTATTTCTCATGTATACATAACAAATAAATGGCTCTTCATCATTTTCCCTGACCACGTAAAGATTACAGGGAAATGTAATATAAACATAAAAGGTCAAATACAGAGAAATTAAATGAAGAGGTCAAATTTGAGAAACTGATAACAGGTGAAGAGGAAAGCACCGATGTAATATCTACAGTCATTTTCATGAATACTTTCCCTCTTCCATCATAAACAAACCCAAGTGACAGCTATGCCTTAGTTATGCCACTCCCTAAAATACATATTAATTAAAAGGGATTAATTATTATTTAAGTTGGTTACAAGCTGCTACCCAGTAAGAGGGTGAGCGTCCTCTACAGAGAGACAAAGTATAATAAATGTTTTGATTTTTTATCTTTTTCTTTTTTTGCAGTCTTTGTCATCTGAGGTGATTCTGGAGAACAGCAAGCTGCCTGAGGGCGTTTCTATCTCGTACACAGCCTTCTGTAAAAATGGTGTGCAAGGAACAGACGACAACGGCAGGAAGTGCACTAACATCTCCATTGGTGACGAGGTAATAGGATCCAGGTTTGGTTTCCATGTGTTGACGAGTGTAAAACAAGCAAACCAAAAATTATATCTGCGGGGGAAAAAAAAGAGTTTAGATACTCAGGAAAAATGTATTGAATCATCAAATACATTTATTTGATGATCTGAAACATTTAAATGTGACAAACATACAAAAAAAGGAAATCAGGAAGTGGGGAAACACTTTCTCACACTACTGTAGGTTTCCTACCTCAGCCTCTCTTTGAAAATTAGCAAAATTAGGTAAATATGGGGAGAAAAGAAAGAAAAGTCTCTTCAGAACTCATCACGTCCTAATAATCAGAGTAATGTCTGTGAAAGTTGCACAGTTACCTTGATGGCATCCTCTTCATGCGGTGATTATCCTGTAAACTTCTCTCTGGTTTCCAGGTGTCTTTTAAGATTTCTATTGAATCTCAGAAGTGTCCTTTGAGTGGCAAGTCTGAGGTCATTACAGTGAAACCGCTGGGCTTCAATGAGGAGGTGGTGATAGAGCTCAATTTCATCTGCGACTGTGAATGTGCCAAAATGGGAGAGCGCGACAGCCCCAAGTGCCACGGAGGAAACGGGATTTTTGAATGTGGAGCCTGCAAGTAAGTATTGATGCAGGGAGATGTAGAGCTGCTGAGCCATGTATGATGGAGCATAAGGATGTGTGGGCCTGTAATTTCAAAATATTCCTCAACGTATGTAAGTAATTTGATTTAAGATCTCAGTGGCATACTTTGATCCTACACGAGCAGTGTTCTTCATGTTTTCTCTAAATATTTAGTAGACTTGTTGTTGCTTGTAATGTGACACTAAAACTTGAATAATTAAACTTTTATGATCTGTGGCAGATGTAACGAAGGACGTATTGGGCGTGAATGTGAGTGCAGCAAAGACGAAGTACGGTCAGAGGACCTGGATGCCAACTGCAGAAGACCCAACAGTACAGATATCTGTAGCAACAATGGCGAGTGCCTCTGTGGCACCTGTGAATGCAAGAAGCGGGAGAATCCCGCAGAAGTCTACAGTGGCAAGTACTGTGAGTGCGACAACTTCAACTGCGACCGCTCTGGCAACTTGCTCTGCGGAGGTAAGGGTTACAGAAGTAAACTCATTTGAAAGTATGATTGATTCAACTCCGCACTAAATGTGTTTGATGCCTGTGCTCCATTAGGACATGGACGCTGCGAATGCAGGAAGTGCATCTGTGATGCTAACTACACAGGCAATGCCTGTGAATGTTCCCTGGATGAATCCACCTGCCTTGCCAAGAATGGGCAGCTCTGTAATGGCCGCGGTAAATGTGAGTGTGGAATCTGCAAATGCGAAGACCCCAAATTCCAGGGTCCGACATGTGAGGTCTGTCCAACCTGCCCCGGTGTCTGCACTGAGCACAAGTGAGTCTGAAGCTTTCATCTTTGGTTGGAGAAACAACATTCAGAAATCTGAAAATATAAAGTCTGTTTTAACATGTAAGCTTAGAAGTTGAATGCCAAACTGAGTCATGTGATTTGTGATGAAATTCTAGTTAAAAGGTTAAATGCATGTCATTCTAAATTAGATGAAGTGCTTACAGTGCATAGAATAAGCCTATAACAAATGACAAAACAAAAACTGACACTAAACATTTTAAAGAGTAAAAATGAAACTAAAGTGAACAAACTCACTGTGGAAACTAACCCAAAGTACATTAAATCAAAAAACAAAATGTAAAACTAAGTTAAGTGTAAGTTAAAACTGAGTTAAAATTAAGAGTTCTCACTGTATTAAAATGATCACAGCATCCTTTATCTACAACTGTCAGATTTTCACTCTATTTTCAAGTGTGGCAGTTCAGACTAGATGACTGTTTTCCAGCATGGCCACTCATAATGTCTGGCATCTTGAATATAAAACACTGTGGTGAATAAACCACCCTGTGCTTCCACAGAGATTGTGTGCAGTGCAGAGCATTTGGGGATGGCGAGAAGAAGGAGATATGCCAGAAGGAGTGCAGCTACTTCAACCTAATAAAGGTGAAGGAGCGTAAAGATCTACCTCAGCCCACAGACCAGAGTTTCCCCCTGACCCACTGCAAAGAGAAGGATGCCAACGACTGCTGGTTCTACTACACCTACGCCATCACCAAGAATTCCACCAAGGAGGTCTTTGTGGTAGAGAAACCGGGTACGGTCACACTGCGCTGATTTTGTCTGATTTAATGGGTCTAATTATCCTTTTATTTGCTTTCTGTTAAATGTTACAATAACAGATGCTTAGACAGTTTCTTATTTATAATCTTGGCTCTCTTGATGTCATTGAGAGTGGATTATCCCTAATATAGTCAAGTAAGCACAAAAGCCCCTCCCAGCTGCTGTTGAAACGATCTGTTTGGGAGGGGCAACCAATCATAAAAAAGGTAAGCTTAAAGGGCGCTAAAACAGCCTGTTTCAGGCAATGGAAGAACTGAGGAACTGGATGATGGTTCACTAAATGACAAAGTATAACAAAGTAGAACTGTAAAGCATGCAAAACTACGAGAGTAGAAACCAAAAATTGTAAAGGTGGAAATGAGCAGAATAGATTCCCTTTACTATAAAATATTTATGATATGTTCTTTTGTCCACAGCCCTGGTATATTACTATTACTGCTGGATGTTGATAATCAGCCAGGTGGCAAGGAGGGCAGATGTTATCTAATGATACTGGCACAATTTGAAGCTTTTTACTTTAAAAAAAATTAAAAGACCAATGTGTATACAGGCATAACAATCTGCTCACATATTAGTTGTAAAGTCATTTATATTTGAAATGCATCTACGATACAATTACGTATTCTAAATTTTCTTACAATTTGTAACCTTTTTCATGAAATTGCTGTGCTTGCTTACGTTTTTGACTTTGAAAATAATCTCCAGGAATATCTTTAAAGATCCTATCCAAGGGAAAGAAAATGAGATGGAAAAATTTTCCCTACTTTTATGAAATAAAAAAAAATTGATTACTGTTTTTTTTATTTGTGATAATTTCATTTTTTTTTCTTTATGTGAACAGCTGTTTTCATTGGGTCTCTTTGCTTTCCATTTCTGTTAGAGTGCAAGGCAGGACCTGACATCATCCCCATCGTGGCAGGTGTGGTAGCGGGCATTGTGCTCATTGGCCTCGCACTGCTGCTCATCTGGAAACTGCTCATGATCATCCACGACCGCCGAGAGTTCGCCAAGTTTGAGAAGGAGAAGATGAACGCCAAATGGGACACTGTGAGTTGGTAGTGCAATGGATGATGTGGTTCTAAATCACGGAACCATTCACTCAGGTTTAGGCTTAAAAAAATTTAAACATGCTGAAAGAGCTAGAGTTATTTCAACCATTACGTCACAGTCTGCAGGTTAAATTTGGTATTGAAGGAGCCTGCTTGTTTTGGAAGGTGAATTAACTAAAATGTTATACGGTATGGATCATTTTGGACTGGAACTTATGCAAAGCTATTCTAGTAGAGCTGGCAGAGCTGGAAATGAGCAGAACAAGTCCACTTTAAACTGTAAGTGTTAAACCAAAAGATGAGTGATGATTTTTCCAGGATTATGCATGTGAGGAAGTGCCAGCTCTTTAGGCAGATGAGGATGAGGATAATGCCTCTTGCTGTGTGGCCTGTACTCAGAACCCCAGCTCTATGCGGTTGTGTTTAGTCTCTGTTCACTGAGGCCAGGGAGTGGCCTTTTCTCTGCTGTTGGTGCTGCCGCTCGCCGTCCACATGCCATAACTGCATGACCATAAAAGGCAACGGAGCAGAGAGAGGAAGCCTGCAGAAAGACCACTGATGGAAAGCTCAGCAGCAGCTGCTGCTCGGTGTGTGGCAGTTACAGCAGCAGAGTTTACGATTTGAAGGGAAAAAGCAGAACACAAATCGCAGCCAGTGTTGGTGAAAGATTACTTTAAATACTATTATTTACCATATTACAGACACACAGTAGATGGCTTTGAATTTCTTCTGATAAACCTGTCATAAAGCGGACTGTGTTACAAGGCATGTCTTCAGTAGTAATTTCTTTTATGGTATTCAAGTCTGTTTTTCCTAGTTTAAACAAACCTTTTTAAAGAAAATGTGTTTTAATATTTTATTTTATTGTCAAATGTAACACAAATAAACCTATAAGGAAGAAGAATAAATATTAAAAAAAAAACACTTTCAAAGAAAGTAAGAAACATCGACCTACTGAACAGAAACTGTGCAGCACTAATGACTGATAGTGATAATTATAATAACGATAATTAGTTATATATAATGTATTGTCCTCTGGCTTTTTTGCACTCTTAGACTGTTGTCTGTCCTTTCCTGTGCTTTTCCTGATTCTCTCCATTTCTCTTTCTTCAGTTTTTTTTCCCATTCATCTTCCCTTCTTTTTCTTCTTGTTAGCAAGGGAACCCTATATACAAGAGTCCTATTAACCAGTTCCACAATCCCAACTATGGGAATAAAGCTGCTGCCTTTTAGGTCAAAGTTTGTATTGCCCCTTCTTGCATGAGTGCAGCAATGAAATAAGGTTTGGTGACTGCATGTTGTGAATTTATATGCATGTCTAACCATAAATTTATATCCTGGACTCATTGAAAAGCAGGTTTATTTTCAAATTTGATGATAACTGAATTAACATGCATCTCTGTGGGAAAACATTCTCCTACTTGTTCAGCTAAATAAACATATAAAAAAGCAGTTGCATCATCATCTATTATTGTACGATCTACTGTACAAATATTAAGCGCCTCGAGGCGACTATTGTTGTGATTTGGCGCTATATAAATAAAATTGAATTGAATTGAATTGAATCATCCACAAACACGCAAAGCTTAAAACAGCACAGCACATGTTTTCACACGTGAAAACAAAACCTGGAGCCTATCCCTGCTACAACACCCTGGACAGATCGCCACCTTGTTCCAGAGCTAACATGAGAGACAGAACCATTCACGCTCACTTTCACATATACCGTCAATTAAGCTAACCTCATGCATGCATGTAAACTACACAGACAGACCCCAGAGCACATTTGAACCCAGGATGTTCTTGCTGTGAGGTGACGGGGCTAACTACCGCCCACCATGCTGCCTGACCCAAAAAAAAACTTCAGGGAAAATTGAGGTTTCATTGCCAGCTGCTTTCAGGACAGATGAAAAAATGAAAACAAAGCTGTCAGGAACTAGCTCAGAGTTCAGACAGAAGGGAGAGCACAAGGATTTATTTTTTTTTAAAAAGAGGACATTTTCTTTAATTAAATTAAAATTACTAAAAAGTTTTAAAAAAATACTGTCAGTAGCATTTTGAGTGTATGGACCTGTTTGCTAGGAAAAAGAGAGAGAAGGTTTAAATATCAATTTATAAGTACTTGGCACACAAACACAAAAAGGTTCTATGCATGTTTTCCCCTGCTCTGTTGAGTGCTGTGTCTTATTAATGCATTTATTCTGTTTGCAATGGTTTTACTCACTTTTCTTTCTCTTCTGTTTGCATTTCTCAGGGTGAAAATCCGATCTACAAAAGTGCTGTAACAACTGTCATCAATCCAAAGTACGAGGGCAAATAATGGAGCTTTGCCTACCTTGTGACAACACTGTATGGAAAAGAAAATGGGAGGGGCGGGTTTTATAATGCTCACTGTTTTGTCTGTTCGTTTGTTTGTTGTTGTAGCCACCAAATAATAGCAATGCATTTCGCAGCTCTGTTTGTTCTATTAACTTTTGATCTTCTATGCATCATCTGAATTTTGTACAGTATGTATAAACATGTGGTTTTTACGTTTTGTTTTTGTTGAGAGAGAAAATGTTTTGGGGTTTGTGTTTTGTTTTTAAATAGACGCCATCAGTGTTTTGATGAGGAGTTGAAATGAATGTTGATAATGGACAACAAAGGAAGGGTTTCTTTTCAAATGATCATGCATCCATACAGTGCAGAGTAGGAGGTAATCAGTGTTTCAGAAACAAGTGTACAAAAATTTTACTGTCTTTGATCATTTTTCAATGAGTGGATCGAGCCCTTCAGATGTAGTGCCGGGTTTGGCAGCAGCGGGGTGTGTACAGGAAGTGTTTTTTTGTTTTTCTGTGTAAAGCCATACATGTATTCACAGAACCGAGGTGGAGGTGATGGTATGTTTGTTTTCTGAGTGACCTAATCCATCTGAACAATCATTTTTATTAAATGTGTCTTTGTGCAGAAAAGATTTTCTTGGGTTGCCTTACCTGATGAAGGGCAGCGGTGTACAGTAGTCTTACTGTTAAGCTCCAGGTTTTATTTGCTTAATTTAAAGCCAACTCAGGTCCTTTTATTCTTCTCAGCAATGCCAAATACACACAATTCTGCCTTATTTGCTAACTAAATGTGCTTATATTGTGTTATTTGTACAGTGTGAATGGGGGGGGCGAGTGTCCTGTTTTACATCTATGAGTTACTACACCTAACTCTTTCAGAGGTGCCTCGATCAAATGTGCTTAATTAAAAAGAAATGGGGATGATGAAAAAAAAGGATTGGTAAGAGAACTTTTGGAAGGCTACACCTGTCATCGATGTTTAAGTGCCTTTTTTGATTTCTCCATCACATTCACAATTGCAATTCTGTTTTCTAGAATTATTTATTGAATAAAGCCCTAAAAAAATGGACCCATATTGTTAAGTGTCATTGTGTATTTGCTGAAAATTTGATGCAGTGGAAACTTAAATCATGACGTTAAAAATGACGAGATGACGCTCCAATGAGGAGTCTGGATGGTTTTGTTTACAGGCATAACAACAACACTGTAGATATAGTAGTGGGTAGTGTTCTTATTTTATTTCTGTACATTATTAAATTTAAGTGTTTAAATGTTTTATCCAACTTAACACAAAAATAATTGAAGTACTATGTAGTAATATAAGTTTAATTAATACAATTAAAGTGACTTGCAGTATGTCATTTTTTTTCACTCTAAACAGAAACTCAAAAGACATGTTGAAATAAATGTTTGTATTATGTATTCCAGAAGTTCCTTTGCAAAAAATCGTAAGAATAGCATTGCTCAATAAAATATATGAACACATACCAAAATAGTTCAATATTTTTAAAAAATGGATTGGAATAAAAAGGAGTTCAGTGAGTAAAAATGAATAAATAAAAGACTGATAATCTAAAATCTTTTTAAAATGTAATAATCTAAAAATCTCAGTCATGCAGAGAAGAAATACTTCTTACTCTTCTAAGTTTAGCATATTTTTTTGTAAATAGCTTTTATTTATTTACTTTTATTTTATACATTTATTTATTTTAGCATGTAAATCAGCTACAAGCTAACGCTCGTCGTGACGTCGCCAGCCAATCACGTTGCACTCCATCCCCCGTGGAGCGTGACGCCATGAGTCGAGGGCTCTCCACAGGTGATTGGTAGCCTCAACGGGCCAATCAGAACGCGCCGTTTACAGCAAAGTTGTTAACCCCCAACAGTAGCACTTTGGTTTCCACCTCTCTAGTTTCAGCCAGCTTTACATCGACATGGAGTTTTCAGCGGCCAAAATAAGCCGTTTTTTGGTGGATGTACACCGGACAGCGGCTCTCCCTGCCCGGACACCGGCGGACCGACTGGTTTTTATTTTGAAGCCAACTAGAAGAAGTAGCTGTGGCTAACGTCAGTGGTAGTTGGGTGCCTCTGTGGTTAGCTGCGTCGTGTTGCCCGTCGTTTTTTTTTTTTTAAACTTCTGACTTGCAGAAATATTGCCCATCTATTTACAAATCCCCGACGTGTGTCCGATGGTCGACTTGGTGAGTATTTTTCTGCAATATTTTTAACTTGAATCGATGGTCGCCTGGAAAAAAAGGCCCATCGTGATTAGTGTTTTCTGGCATCAGATGATTTCATACACGCAATCAAATTCCTGACTGGTCAGCTGGATGCGATTCAGCACTAAAACCACAAGTTTCTAATCACTTTGCCACCTCCCGGAGCTAGGAGACCGTGATATGGATCGATATGTTCGGATGAAACATTTATTGTTTTTATAAAACAAAAAAAAAATCTAATACTCTAGTTGTTACAGTGAGGTGGAAAAATAAGATGTCGGAAATCTGATCTGGGTTATTTGAGGGGGGTAAGAGAACATAAGCAAAAGGTGGCTTCCTCATTGAGAGGCTGCAGGTAATTTTTTTTAATATGATTTCTTCTCTGGAATTTCCATCATCATCGTTGGAAATGTAGCACTGGGGGATCATAGGCTTTAGGGTGTGTGGCTGAACAGTGCCAGGCAGCTCCTGTGGTCTGCTAGGGAACTGCTTGGCCCTGGCCTGCACGGGTCTGGATCATAGCCTTATGCCCCACTCCACTGTATTATCTAACCTACAGTAGCTCCTTTCATAAAACACCCAGCCGGAGGAAGACCTCTGACCGTCCAGGCCTGCTTGGCCAGATGAAGCTTAAATGAGAGCTGCCTCATTGAGACTAGCTGTGCAGTCATTATTAGTTAATAAGTTGTAATAAAGGCCTGCTTAGGATAAAAACTGTATTGGGTTTGCCTCATCTTCTGCACTAGACGGGATGTAAATCAGACGAGGACAATATTTCTCGTGTTTTCCTGTGATTATGTGAACTTTTTGTGGGACAAACCCCACCCACATGGCACTTCTGTGTTGTGTGCTGACCCAAAGTATGTGAGGTATGAAAGTAATGTATTTAGTTTGAGGTGGTCTCTTTTGTATTTTTTAGGTGTTTTTAGAAGTATAAATCTCAAGGTCACAAGTTTAACTTGCTAAAATATGTCACTCAGGCTCTTGTCATTTTTGCATAACCACAGGACACTTGAGGTCTTGTCCTCAGAATGCCTTTGCTCAAAGTTTCTGGAAATGAAAAAAGATTTCAAGGCTTTATTCTCCAATACAGCTTAATATGGGCTTGGCTAATTTGGAAAACATCCAGCAGCCGTTATAATGGCTGTATTACACAGACTTTATTCGTTTCAAAACCTAGAAACATGCAGATGTCCCACTAACTATATTTTAGTCATAACCTTCTGACAGTGGCAAGCAGCATAGAAGGTGAAATATCTAAGAGACGGAAACTATTGAGCGTTGCAATATTACTGACACTGCATTTACAATTTATACCAAATAAACTACTAATACAAAGCTTTAAAAAAAAAATCATTAAATAAGGTACAAAGGCAGTGGCAAATGCAAGTAGCTTTTACAGTTTTTATCTTAAATGTAGCCTGCCAGTTTTATTTTCAAGTAATATCTTGTATAAGGTGGTTTCATGTGTCACAGCAGGGGTCAGTGACCCCAGTAATGCTGTGCCTCTTAATATAAATGAATTGGGCTCATGTGTGTGTTTGCTCCCTGTACAGCAGGGAGATCGGTTACAGTCAAAACAGTAAATAACACACTTCATCACAATATAAGGCTTTACTTTAATCCCAGATAGTTACCATTTGATAATAGGAAAATCAACAGATTTTATTTAGGTAGGTACCAGAATATGCTTTGTAAATCTGATCTGTTTTGCATTACTCTTGTTTTAGACATAAATGTCCGAGGTGTTCTCTCTAAATTACCTTTTTAACCTTTGCTAGTAAAGATGGGAATCAGCACACACCCTCCTCCTGTTAGGCGAGCGAGAGAGACATGCAACTCCAACATATAGATTCATCACTGGTTAGGGATCCTTCTTAATCTAAACGCACTTTCTCCAAACACTTATTGTCTGTCTCCTGACACTTTACTGCAAATTAAAGGCAAGTACCTTACCTACTTACCTTCATAAAATGTCAGCCTGCTGCTGGCACTGGATGATGCTGCATGAAGTAGACATTGAATTGCTTGGCTGGATAATCAGAAATACTTGGATCCAAAGGTGGAGGATGCCGTGACACCCCTGAGGCCTGTTTCACAAAGCAGGGTTTGGAGGATAAGTGTGGCAGCTTTAGGGTTAACTGTGTTTTAAGAGTTACAAAGGTGGTTTATTGCTTAATGGGGCAGATCACCATGGTAACATATGCTGCAGACCTAACCAGCTCTGAAGCAGGCTATGTTTGAGATTAGACATTAACAGGTTTTAATTTACTATTCATTGATCAGTCAGTTCTCCAGAAAACAGAGTTATTATTCCTGGAAATCCCTTGGACATCTGTGTTTGGGTAATAAGAGGTTCTAAGGTGTCTGAAGGCTTTTTCTTTTCCTGATGAGCATCAATAATAAATATAGACTCTTAGAGAAACCTATGTCCTGGTTTTTCCTTTTGGCTAAAAACACTTTTATAACAGTTTTATTGTTCTATATGATCTATATATATGATCCTAAAACAGGGTACACATCTATACTTGTTGAACTTATATCAAATTTGCACATAGATTAAGCCTGTGTCTGAATTCTGGGCCTGTGTCTGAATAGAACCTTAAGCTGTCTTATATTTAAACATTAATTTCACCTGATAACAGTCTGTTTGCCAGCTTTCCATCCTGATTTCAAATAGGCTGAACTTTGTTAATATATGAGTTTTTTTTCCAGCCTTACTGGCCAAAGTGGTTAAAGTACTTTGACATTCATACTTTTCCTCTCACACGTACCCAAACATGTAGTGGATTCGCCTTCAGCTGTGTTACTTTCAGCCTGTATTTTGTGTTTTAACCTCTTCATATTTATTCTAATATCATAGTTTTATCTAACTTTGCAAAATCAGGCACACTGCTGCCAGCAGACCCGTCCATGTTTGATAAATCAAATGCTCCCAACACTGGCCCTTTCACATGGACACGCTCAGAGCTGGTTTAACTTATCGAGGTGATAACCCCCTTTGTGGGACTGAGTCTCGAAGTGTACTTTTTAATCAGATTGTGTTAAACAATCTTGGAGAATGCCAACCTTTGAGAACAAAGGTGATATGCAGAACTGCAGTAGCTACACAGGGATAAAGTTGATGAGCTATGCCATGAAGGTGTGGGAAAGAGCTGTTGAAGAGAGGTGAGAATGTGTGCAGTAGGAGTGATGGATGGTTTCAGGGATTGCCTCTGAACCTCTTCTGTCTTGCACTGGTGATGGACAGATGAAGTCAGTCAGGCGTCTCTGTGAACAATGTTCACAGACAACATTGTGATCTGTGGTGAGAGAAGGTGGAAGAGAGCCTGGAAGAGGTGGAGGTATACTCTGGAGAGAAGAGGAACAAAATTCAGTTGGAACATGACAGAATACATGTGTGAATGAGAGGGAGATGGGTGTAACAGTGACGATGCAAGGAGCAGAGGTACTTGAAGGTAGATGAATTGAAACACTTGGAATTGACCATCCAAAGCAAGAGACGGTGCACAAGAGAGGTGAAGAAGAGAGTGCAGGCAGAATGGAGTGGATTTGGAAGAAGAAGGATGGCAGTAAGAGTGAAAGGGAAGGTTTACAAGATATAGTATCAAGACCTACTGTGATATATGGTTTGGAGATGGTGGCACTGACAAAAAGAGAGGAGGCCGAGCCGGAAATTGCAGAGTTGAAGATGCTAAAGTTCTTGTTTAGAGTGACCAGGATTAGAGAGGCAAGGCTGAGGTGGTTTAGACATGTACAGAGAAGGGATGGTGGATATATCAGACAAAGGATGATGAACATGGCGCTGCAGATGCTGCATTTTGTGTGCTGTTGGGCAAGAATGTGCGAGTAGTCAACCAATATGAAGCAGATCCTCCTGTTGGAAAATGTTCAATAAAAGTGCCATTTCAGTTTAAAAACCCTTGTTGCACACAAACTCATTTTGGTGCATTTGAGTCCCTTTGTGTAGTTGTTGGATGGCCAGACCAGGAGGCCCTTCTGACAGTTACAAACAGGTGGTGGATTTTGTTTTTGCTCCACCCAGACCACCAGGATCTAAACCTCCTTTTAAACTACATGTGAAAAACTCATCAAGCCTGAGGTTTTTGACTAAATGTCCCTGCTGCTGTTGTCAATTTCCTTGCAGGTCCTCATGGCACCATCTAAGGATTTAATGATGAAAAGAAAACCTCAGTTCCCCTGGGTGGACCCTGGTTAAGCAATATGTCACCACCACCAACAGGTAACAATGTTAAATGAATGTGGTTCTGTGTGTGTGTGTGTGGGGGGGGGGGCTTCACTTGGGTAGCGTACTCAACCCATACCTTTGTGCTCGTTTTACCCTGGAAGCACCACAATTTCAGTCTGCTGAGATAACCATGGTCACTTTTAAGCTTTTAACCTATACATATAATAATATATGCACTCAAAGCACTGCACACAGTTTTTGATGCACTCACAG
>VVHJ01014312.1:3882-14861 GCA_015107715.1 Tylochromis polylepis | reverse complement strand
TGCTGCAGGACACAAACATAATACAGATTTGCTTTTGCTTCACGAGTTACAGTGAAGCAACCCGCGAGCACAAAAACACACTACACAGGGGCTACATGCAAATATCAAATAAATGGCACAATGGCAGAACTTCAAGGCAGCGTTTTCATTTCCAGTATGTAGATTTAAGGCACTGTGACTTTTGCTAAATACGTCTCATAAGTGCAAAGCTTTTCAGACCTTTATCACACAGATGTTGACTGGTCAAATGTTTGGCCACAGCTGCATGCAAGAGGATTTCTGTACCAGCAGCGGCTACAATATTCATTTCCACAGTATCTGCACAGGACCAGAGGCTTTCTGGAGCACCACTTATTACAGGAGGAGCACTTTCCTAGCTGTGTGCTGTCATGGTGTGACTGGCAGGATTCTGCCACTCTGCAGGATTTCGAGTGGAAGACTCTGCAGTGGCGGCACATGATCTGGGGGTCTAGATTGTTGAGATCGCAGCATTCGTGGTAGGCGATGGCAGGAGGGCGTGCACTTAGCGATGCGGGGTCTTCACTCAGAGGTAGGGAGCTCACTGCTGCACTGCTGCCGGTGAGAGTGGGTGATCTGAGGCCTCCAGTCTGCGTTTTCTTCGCCTGTATCACGTTGTGGGTATGCTGTCTGCAAATCTTAAGGACCGCACAGGTGTCACTGTGCACCGTTTTGCATTCAGAGCAGTAAGAACAATAATCTGAGTTCTGGACACAGGTGCAGAGGCTGTAGTCTCCAAGCTCGCTCTTCCCAGCCTCGGTTGGACCGACCTGCAGACAGTGAGGATCAGAGTTCGTTTCACCCGGCCTTGTAGTACCAGGGGAACGCCAGCTTGGCCTCTTGCTGTCCGGGGAGCTTCTGCTGGTGAGCGGCTCTCGCGGTGGGGACGATGCTGTTGTTCCGTTGCTGTGTGTTTTGACAGCGGTGGCTGATACGTTGTCCGTCGTCTTCCAGATTATTGAGCAGGGACTCTCGTCCTGCGGGTCCCCTTCATTAACCGGATCAGAGTACAGATCCACGTCTCCATCAGGCTGTTCCGTAAGGGGCTCACCAACTTCCAGCAACTTCTTGGTGTTCTCCACAGCAACCTGTAGGGAGACATAGGCAATAAAGTCAATTAAGGTAGTTTTTTTTATCCTACTGTTGCATTTATTAGCAGGAAGAAGAAATCATACGATTGACACTTTTCTTTGCTAAACTTTTTCCCCTCATAGTACACCCTCCGGGACCAAACATAGTACTACAAAGCAAGATTAATGGGTTAGTGAGGCATGTTTTCTCAGATTTTAAAGGGGTGGAAGTTAAAACAGCTTGCTTGAGGCAGACGATGAAATGACGGGCTGTACCAAGGCCAAGTATATATGCCACATGTACAAATACATATGGCATCCTCCAGCAAAAAAACAAAAGATCTCAGCATCCGCGTCACATACCTGCAGGCTGTTTCCTCGCTGCCTCTCCATCACTGCACTCAGCTCCCACTGGGTGTCACCGCTGTGCTTCCCCAGCGCTGCTGTAAGAAAGTGGCACTCGCAGCGGGCCAGGAAGAAGGCACAAGACAAACGAAGGAGGCCATCCGAAGAGGTGGAGCTCACTCTGTGCGTCTGGAGATGGAGCTGCTCAGATGATGATGCGCTGAGCTCGTACCCTAACAGGTCGAACAGGTTCTCAATCTGTGCCATCGACAGTACCGGGGTAATGTAGTGCGTGAACGTGCCGGAGTACATCTGGGACACGAGAGAGAACGTGAAGGGACAGAAAATGTAAAACTTTCAAATCAGATTTGATTATCTTAACTGAACACGTGAACTTTTTTCTCCTTCTGGCCCACCTGGATTACGTTGTACTCCTTCCTCCAGGGACCCAGGTACAGGTTCACAGCTGCTTGCTCCAGCACCTCAAAAGCTTTAGCCAGGCCTTGCAGGCCTCCTCTGGTTCCAACTTGCCTGCTGCATCCTGCTGCTGTGACTGCCTTGAGCGATTCCTCCATCACCATCAGTGGATCCACACCCAGGCAGTGTATCTCCTGAGCATTTCCCTCCTTCAGAAGTGCCTCCACCTTCTTCCACAGCTCCTCATCTCTGCACGGCAGGCTCGAGCCCTGTTCCATAATTTGGTGCTCCAAACTGCGATCGTAGGCGCCCGTGAGATCTACGTCTCTCTTCCGGGAGAAGCTCATCTCTTTCATCCATTTATTAAGAGAGAGAGACAAAAATAAACCAAGATGATTCTAATGACTGATTTACACTTTTTTTTAATTAAGTTTTTTTTTCTTATTTCAGTGCATCAACCTAATAGCGCCCACTGTGAACGGGTGTCACTGAGGGCGTGTGTCCTGTGAATTGAATTACACCTCATTTCTTTCCAAAGGGACTGACAGGAAGTAGAACCTCCCACAGACTGTTGCAACCCTACATCAGAAGCACTATATTTCTCTGTTCTTTGTTCTGTTAGTAACAATTCAATAAACAGTTACAGTGTTACTACAGTTAAACAAACACACACACACACACACAGGAGCTGGTGTCTTCCAGGTTCCTGCTATGGCTGCAGCACATGCTGACGTAACTGTGGCCACTGGAAATATGAAACATTTCGACCTTTAGCCTTCTGTATCAGCTGCGACTCGTTTTGAGCACATGTCAATAACGAAAGTGAAACTTTACTATAAGTGAAAATATGTTGGCTCACGTTGCTTTTTTTTACATCTACCAAACTTTAACGTGGTCAGGGAATATCTGGGAACTTAAAGGTCATCAGTGAGAAAAACGAGAACCCCCTTTATCAGCCTCACTTTAGCATTAGCTTAGCCACTTCTGCTACGTTAGTTACCCAAGAGAACTTACTGGTCGGACAGTGAACGCACCCGCCCCCGTTCATTGTAAACCGGCTTGTTTACCTTACTTTAACCAGTTTGCGGTGAAGTGGCGCTGGGAAGCTTGGCAGCGAGCTGTTCTTCAATTCGGCTGACATATAATCCGCCGACGAACGCGAAAGCAACTTTTAGCAGCCTTCCAGTTTGATGTCAGGCGCAGTCTGTGTGGGAAAATACCCAGGAAGTGAGAGGAAGCTGCTGAACCTCGGCAAGGAAGATGCACATTTTTCATATTAAGAAGAGATCTATGTCGTTTAGAAAACACGCCGAATTACACGTATGCCCCCGATAAACCTGTAAACGTAGTGATTTAGGTTTTAAAAAGTGTGTTTTTAAGCCAAAGCGCGAGGCAATAGAAAACCGGTATAATTTTGTAGGAAAACTCGGACTGACAGAACATAAAGAAGGTCAGGACGAAGCTAACGTAACTCAGCTGGCTACAGGTGGGCTAGTCTGACTTTGTTCGATATAAAACATCTGTCTGACACACAGACTCACCTGTTCCTGGCACGTAATCAGCTGTTTTGGCGACTCCGGCCGCACGACAATCCGCTCGATTATCTGGGCAACGTAAACATTGTCACGTGGCACGGGGTTTCCAGTTTATACAGGGTGTGTTTGGTAGTTGTACCAGGATGCGCCGCAAGGTGGGTGGAAACAGTGAAAAGATTACTTTAAATTTTTTTTAAAGTGATGTAAAAACGGGCTGAAATACAGAAAAGGTGGAAGCTGCAAAGTGTGCTATCATATAAATCGATTAAATCAACAGTTTTCCTGCGTGTAGTTTCAGCCACTAGATGGCAGCATTTCACCCGCTGGAGCAGCCTCACCTCTGCATGAACCACTGACATGACACACGCAGACACACACACACTTCTTCCTGTATTTATGAGGACGCTTACTGACATGGTCACAGGTGAGCAGCTATAGTTTAAACTCTTTAGCAGAGTTTTTCTGGTGCAATGGGAACAGAACAAATACTTAAAAAAATAAAAATACATTTTAAAAGTATTTGTTCTGTGGTTGCTTTTAGGGCAGATTTAATGTGTTTCTGCTCATATCTAGTTCTGTGCAATAGATTTGTGAGAAAAGTATAAGTTTTCTATTGTACTAACAAAATATAATTCCTGATAATATACCACAAGCTACATTAGCGAAAGTGGCAAGAGGCCACAGATTGTCTCAATCAAGGCTGTAAATTCTGTCAAAATCTTGTAACACCTTCACTGTTTTGTTGCAGATTAACATAGACTGTATATAACAGATGGACATAACCATAATCTCTGGTTTACAAAAACCTTTTTGTGAAGCCTTGAGATGAACGTTTTTGCTGCTGCCATCTTAGTTTGTCACAATCTGACATCACACACGGGGCAGATCTAACTGCACACTCAGTGGTGTACTTATGAATCAACAGCCAGGCCCATCCTGGAGCATATGCTGCTTTACCATCGTTCTAGATCATTATGTGGAATATTATGTTGAATTCAGTAGTAACTTAAACTGGTAATTGAGCCAATAAACTGACTGGTTGAATTAATGGTCACAAATCTGAATTTAGCCTCACCCCTGAAAGGTACCCTTACTCTCAGTACATGTTACCACTTCCCACATTTGAATCCCCCCACCGGTCCTTTCAAATTTAGCCGTGCAAGGATACACACACACACGCGCGCGCGCGGAGACAGAGTATGGGCGTGGCTTCAGTGACCCCGTGGAGAAGGGCGGACCTGTGATCCTTTAAAGCATCCCGGTCCGGCCGGGATGCTCTGCACAAGCCAGCAGCTTCACTTCGCAGCGAGAGAGTCAGCCTCCACCCTCCATCCTCCACCCTCCATCCTCCAGCAGGTCTGTGCAGCTACAGTCGGCATGTCGAACTCGGACAGGGTTGTGTTAGCTCTGGGAGGAGCGGGAAAAGTGGGCTCCGGGATCGTTAAAGGACTGCTGGATAAAGGTAAGCTTCTCTGTAGCTCGAAGGACATTTGGAAAATAAACTGAGTGAACTAGAGGAGGACACTGAATTGTTAATGTGTTAAATCTTTGGGACATCTATGCGTTTTTACGCGCAGGTGTCTTTCCCCTTGGCTTTTACGCGTGAGGAACTCTATTATTATAAACTGCACTGTAAACACTTTACGGGCATTTTTTGTGCGTTTTGTCCAAAATCATCATAATTATTATTATTTTATTATGTCTGAATTGTTAGACGATTAAATATAACCCGACATAAATGATCCGCCTGCGTGCGTAAAACTGCCGGTCCACTGTATTAGGGTTTCTTTGCCACGCACTACACTGACAGGTCCACTAATCAAGTTTTTAGGAGGGTAAAAATACTAATGGTGGCAACATCTGAACGCGCAATGTGACAACTGATCGACCAAAAATCCACTTTGGCTCTCATAAAATTTAACTGCAACACAAATTATCTATAGTTGATAATAAAATGTTGGATTAATAATCACATAGACGTGTTAAAAACAACGGGCTGTTCAGCCTCCTGTACAGGTTCCTTTAATCTTCCTTTTATCAAGATTTATGGGGAGTTACCAATATGACACAATGAAGTTCTTATAATAATGCTTCATTGTCAATAAGAGCATGTCCCATCAGGAAATCTCTGGAACAGTAAAGACAGAATAAACATTCTCAGGCAGTTGTGTGTGTGTGTCATTGTGTGTGTCATTGTACAGTTTGGCTTTGTCATATCTGGGATTGCTCTTTGGGTGGTTTTGTCAGCAGAGTCTCATAAAATCATATCTAAATTGATCTGAACTCTTATCGCAGACTCCTATCGTCATCATCTTAAACTAAATTACAGTTTATGGCGGGAGTTAGAAGAGTATAATTTCAGTTTTTGGCGTGGGCTTCATCCCTGTTTGGATTCTGTTGTGTTCTCAAAGCTGAAATCCGTTGTGGGTATTTAGTGTTCTGTGCTGCTGGGAAGGAAGAAGCTGAGATTAGAGGTTATTGGTTGCATGTTCACAGCTTCTTTGTTTGATCTGAGCAGTAAGTTACTGTCGACTCCCCGGTCAGATTTTACTTTCTGATGACCTTGACAGAAGCAGTACAACAACACAGGCTTATTAGCGGCCGTTCACTCTGATGTGAGAGAGATCCGTCCTACTGTCTCTGTATTAAAGGTCTCTGTGTGTTTGTGTGTCAAGGTTTTAAAGTTGCAGTGATCTCCAGGGACAGCAGCCGCCTGGAGAAACTCCGATCATTTGTCTCTCCCAACACAAAGGATAACCTCACCACTATAGTGGGAAATGTGGGTAAGTCAGGTTACTTATCCTGCCCGTCTCTGCTCTGAGGATTGTTTGCGCTTGTCCACAGCTCTTATCGCATAATTACTGATTCCTCCCCAGCAAACACTTCAAATACAGATCCAAACTGTGTGTAGTCACAATGTGCATCAGTCTGCAAAAGAGTGCCTGCAAAGTATGGGAGTGGCATCATACTGCATCATAGCTGCACTAAATCTTTAGAAACCCCTACATGTAGTGCAGCAGGTAACTTAATGTTGCAGGGAAATCTTTCTCAGGCGGATCTTTAGAAATTACTCAAAAACTTCTTTGTGTCATTTTTTAACAGTTAGCATAGGAATAAGGGTGTACTAGAGGCAGTACTTATGTTTCAGCCACATCACCTGGATGAACTCCAGGCACTCCTCCTGGCACTCCTCATTACTTACCCAACTTTCTGTGGGGCCATAGGTAAGAGTTAGAGCTGATCATCTACTCATCAGAAGGTGGGTGGTTCAATCCTGGCTTTTCCAGTTTCCATGTTCAGCTTGGACTAAAGCCCAAATTGCCAAATTGGCACGTTCCACTGGATTGTTTGCTCAGTAATGGGGGTAGACAGCGTTGGACAGTCTTGTGCAAGTTCACACTCCACAAGTACTAGCTTACAGTTCAGTTCATGCAGGTTAAAGTGAACCTGCATGAACCACATTCATCATTTAGAATTCTGAACTTTACAGTTAAAAAATAAAACACAGCATCAGGAACATTTACCATGTGTACTCTTTGGTAATGAGTTCTTGTTATCATCACTCACTCTCAGGTATTTCCTATGAACCCAGTGTGACCCTTCAAATTTGTGGCATATGGAGCTGATGTTCTAAATTCTTATTTCAGACTCAGGTGGTCCAGTTTGCATGAAAATGTAAAAAGTCTGTACTCGTTCACTCACACAGTCTCCAACTGCTCATACAGACTGTCTTTAGCAGTAATGGTGCAAAGCCTGTGAGCTAGTTCAGGCAGGCAACCTGAGTTTGCGCTGCCTCAGACACACTAACATGCCTGCCTCTCCTCACGTCAGACACCAAACACACCCTCTCTGTTTGGCGGCCAATTTAAGCTGCAGAATTTTCTATCTGAGCCTCTGACATGTCAGTGCTGCCCCACATCACTACCTGCTGGCTCATCCCCTCATATTTGTACTGACTAATAAGCTTTGAGGCATGACACCAAACTAACTTTTCTGTTACTAGAACAAATCAGTCATTTCAAACTGCTGTAATTGCAGTGTGTCTGGTAGTGAGAGGGGTGGATTAAACCCAACCGACCTCCTGTCTCCATCTCAGAAGTCTGTGGGATTGTATTCAAGTACAAATCCTCCACCGTACAATGTGATAAAGTTCCCGTTTCTTCTGTGATCATTTGTCTGCATCTCAGTGACTGTCTCAAAAATGATTTACACATCACTCGATAGAGGAGACTTTCCCTCTAAAGAATCTGCTGTTGAGTTGCGTGTGGACCGTTTCATGTCAGATCTGTGTCGGAGGTGTGCTGGGTCAAGTCTAGGAAAACTGTTTAAATGTCCAAACATGCATGACTTGTTTATGCATTCATCTCTAGGAGGTGGCATTATTTCAACATTCTTAAAGCTCAACTGTCAGAAAAGTCAGAACTCTGCTGCAGGTTTACTACTAACTATAACTTCTACCCATGAGCACATCTCTGCACTCTGTTCCTGCTAAATAAATGTTCCCATTTGAGAGACCTAAGTTGCAGGTTTGTCGGCCACGGGATAAATGCTGACCTGATAACTGCTTGTTTAGGTTTAGCGAAAGACTGCACCTTGGGGTAAAGAACCCCACTTCCCAAGAACAACTCTGCATCTTAAAGAAAATAAGAGTCAGGGGTGACGTATCCCTCTGTCATAACCTGTCAAGTTCATCAAGGAAATGATTGTTTTCAGTTTTCAGCTGCTGATTTATTAGGTGGAGGTGCAAATAAAAAGATCCTGGTTTGGGTTAAAATAGAAAACTTCAAAAGATTAATCATGTATTTTGCCATTAAGCTCACAGTATCCAGTATGGAAAGGGCTTACACCCCATAAACACACCAAACATTATTAAGAAAATTTGACTGATAGTTGAGATGGCATCATGGCAGCAGGTGAGGAAGGTGTTTATCTTCTACTGTGATGTATTATCAAAGTTCTGTTATTTCTCAGTAAGGCTGAAGTTCTATAGAGATAATTGTACGATGCCGATCTCGGTGATTCATTAGAGAAAACAACTTTGCCTGTCCTCTCCTGAAGTCCAGCGTCTCTGTTTTCAGGCTCAGAGGAGGAAGCCGAGCAGGCGAAGCAGGCCCTGCTGAAGGAGGTGGGGAAAGTCACCGACATAGTTTCCTCTCTGGGCTTCAGCTGGTGGCAGGGGGGACCCCCACACACCCAGTCCCTCAAAGATCTACACTGGGTCAGTGCACACATACTTTTCAATATATTGATTTGATTTTTTTTCCCCCCTCACTTTAAACTCAAGCAAACATGTGTACACTTAAAGGAGACTCATTTGGGTGCTGGGATATTTTCTTTCCTGTGAAATCTGCAGGTGATTGAGACGTTGCTTTTCAGCACATTTGTGTCATGGAAGGCCTTCTTCCCCCTGGTGAGGGACGACTCCAACTGTACCTATACAATCATCACAGGTGAGGCATCCCAGACAGCACCCTCCGTCGCCATGACGTCGCCATTACAGAGAAACATAGTCGTATTGCTGAGGTAGCCTATATCTCCTCTCCTGTAGTGAAGATGTGTGTTTGCTCATTGGGAAGAGGCGGTTCGTGTATCGCGTAGTGCTACTTTGCCTTTGTTCTACCTCTCTCTAGTAGTACTGATGTAGCATGTAGCATCACCTGCCAGACGCCAGGACGACGTTGCTGACCTCTGCTTCACCGACGCTTTTTCTCTCTCTGTGTGACCCCGCTCAGGAGGCATTGGGTAGCTTGGAGATTGTTTGGGGCACGTGGGTAGTGTAGGACAGTGCAGTGGTAGCACTACCATCTTTGGACCGATAGATTCAGTAAATTTACCAAAAGGATCAGAGAATCAAGAAGTTCTTACTCTGGCTGAGCTGTTTTGTTTTCTTTCTTTATTCTCTCTGTCCACTTGGGGTCAGCAAAACAGCTGCTGGGTTATTTTACAAACTGCATATTCTCAGACTCTGAAAGACTGGCTGCGTCCTTGGGTGTACCCTGCCTCTCGTGCAGGGTCACCTGGGATAGCTGCTCGCCTTGCATTCCAGTGGTAGCAGCAATAAGGCAGCTGGTGTGTGTTTATGGTGTGTTTTGCTGCTTTGCCACAGGAGGGGCAGGAGAGAAGCTGCTGATGCCTGGCACAGGCTTCCTCACAGTGGGAGCTGCCAGCACCCTGGCTTTCTGCCAGGTACTCCGAGAGGAGTACCCCGAGGTGCCCTGTAAACTCAACCAGGTGAGATTTTAATGGGATTACCGCACTGAGTCGGCTAACATGACTCATGACCCTTTAGACTTGACCAAATGAAGTCAGCTTGCAGCTCAATCTCAAGGTCAGCACTCCAAATTATGATTTATTGACATTTATGCAACATGTTTGTCATTTTCTTTTATTCATGTAATTCACATGCCTGCCTTGACAATCATCTACGTATGTGATTCTCTCTGCTTTCTAGTGCTCACACGTGCAGCCCTGAATTTCTTTGGGCATTCGCTCACACAGGGGAATCCGTAATACTGACTCTACTTTACCACCCATGCAGATTCAGTTCTTCCTTGGTGCCTTTGTGAGAACCAGCTCACATTTCACCAAATCCAAACATTACATAACCTTATTCTGTAATCTGGCATGACAGAAGTTAATCAGGCATTTTATGCAGGAAGAGAGGAAGAACTTTGCACCAGTAACAAGCTGAGGCTTCTTCTACAAATCACTTGTGAATAAACTGTGACGGCACATTTATGCAGCTTTATACACGCGATCAAAATAGTGCGTGTGCATATTTCTGCCTTTGTGCAAACATGCGTATTTAGTCAGGAAAATGCAAATAGCTTCATGAACTTGGATGCTATAAAAACAACTTTTAAGCTTCTTGAGGAGAATCTTGATGGAATCAGCCCTTAGTAATCAAAAACCTTACCTGATCTCCTGTATAAGGTCAGAGAAGTTGATCTTAAAGAGGAGATCACCCAAATTAAAATGAGGTTGTGATTTTGATTTGTATTGGCCCAAACCAAGAACTTTTTGATTACACCTGGCAAACTAGATGAACTGCTCGTCTCTACCTCCATGATGTCTCTCAACCTGATGCATCAGATGTTTTCTTACATCTCAGAAATCGTCTTTGGAAACTGTTGAGAAGTGGACAGGGACTTGAAAAAAATAGTTGTGAGATGACTGGATAAGCCATTTGTCTCACAGCTAAAACTCGATCTTACTACCAGTACTACCTCACAGGACGCCGATTAATCTCACCACAGCTTTAGCTCACAGGTTGAAACCTGTTTTATGAGGACAGGAGGAGCCAAAGCTTGAAGTACAAACCCCAACATAAGTAGACAACCTGCTCTACACCCTACAGTCATCCCTCTGTTGCATTCAGCCCCTCTCCTCTTCTCTTCTGACAGGTGAAGATTAACACAGGTGTAGCCACTCCTGATCACATGGCGCCCGGCTTCCTCAATCATCTGGACCTGGGTGAGGCTGTTGCCGCCCTCATCGAAAGACGAAACACCTCCCACGCCATTTTCACCATCAACTGCCCTGCAGACTTAAAGAGCGTCCTTCTGGAGAGGAACATTTAGACTCCACCCCCCCC
>VVHJ01014305.1:4745-20464 GCA_015107715.1 Tylochromis polylepis | reverse complement strand
TGTGTGGCCAGTGCAGGGACTGGGAATCTTGTCAAAGTTGAGGGACACATGGATTCCACTCAGTATCAGCAGATTCTGGAGACCAATGTCCAGGAATCAGTGACAAAGCTGAAGCTGCGCCGGGGCTGGATCTTTCAACAAGACAACGACCCAAAACACTGCTCAAAATCCACTAAGGCATTCATGCAGAGGAACAAGTACAACGTTCTGGAATGGCCATCTCAGTCCCCAGACCTGAATATAATTGAAAATCTGTGGTGTGAGTTAAAGAGAGCTGTCCATGCTCGGAAGCCATCAAACCTGAATGAACTAGAGATGTTTAGTAAAGAGGAATGGTCCAAAATACCTTCAACCACAATCCAGACTCTCATTGGAACCTACAGGAAGCGTTTAGAGGCTGTAATTTCTGCAAAAGGCGGATCTACTAAATATTGATTTCATTTCTTTTTTTGTGGTGCCCAAATTTATGCACCTACCTGATTTTGTTTAAACAATTATTGCACACTTTCTGTAAATCCAATAAACTTCATTTCACTTCTCAAATATTACTGTGTGTGTCTCCTATATGATATATTTAACTGACATTTTTTATCGTAACAACCAACGATTTGTACAGGAAAATAATGACTATTAACAACATCGCCCAAACTTTTGCATCCCACTGTAGATTTTCAGCTATCAAAGTTGTAGGTGATGTATTGTTTAAAAGGGATGTTTCGTGTTTTCTTTTTTGTTTTTTAGAATTTTCTTTTATACGTTGAGCTTGTACTTGAGTTTGAAGCTTTTTTACATTACCTTTCTGTACATTTTTTCTTAGCAATGATGAAGAAACTACCCTTGTATGTTTCAGAGAACCTTTTTTTATTGGTGTAATCGTGTATCTGTTTTGCCTCAGAGATTCTTGAATTGTTTGATTACATTATCTCGTTAAATAAAAGCTTTCTAAAGAGGGCTTTAAAAGCCTAAAGTTTAGGCTTTTAAACAATACATTCACATCCGCTAACCGAGTTTGATTTCCCTCTTTCAGTATTTAACTGTCTTCTCCAGAAGTCTGAAACATTTGCAGCTTTGACACATTTTCAATGCAAGGTTAATTTATGCACGCATGAACGCACACATGGACATAATGAATATGACAGTGATGGACAGGAAAGAAAAGCACAAAAAACTGCTTGTTTCAAATTTCCTTTAGCATTCTTTCTTTTTAGAGGAGGTGTTAAAGTGAAGGGCACTAATTAAACTAATGTGAGCTATGGTCTGCTGCAGATGTCTAAGCATTTAAGCAATGAATATGATAAAGTGGAATAACAACTGCTTCTGTATGAAATAATACATACAATTATTATGTTTAATAGCAGATAACATAGCTCAATAAATTGATGGCTTAATTAATTTATCTCAATTAATAGCAAGCTCACAGCAAACTCAGCATATTTTCTTTCACTGATGTGATTAGTGGCATGCAATACTAGCAAGTTAATTTGTGAATCTAGTACGCACAGAAGATCAATGGCGCCCCAGCTAACGTCTGTCTCTTAATATGCATTCCACCGGAGAAATGCTGAAAACTAAAACCCTTCTTCCTCCATTTTAACACAGTTTTCAATCCAGCTGCAAAAATTGCTTCATACATAATACATCAACTTTTGGTTATTTATTCATTACAACTGTTAGCATCGTTACAAATACATACTTTTTATGCAGTCCTCAGCCTCCTGTTCTTTTTCTTTGCCTCTGCACTGTGGCACAGGCTGACTTAGAGCACTCTTTTTTTTCCCCCTGTTAGATCTTGATTTATCTTTTTCAGTTTATGCATCATGCACTTCTTCCAGTGAATGAGGTATAGTGTTTTATCTTCCTGGAAAATGAGTAATAACCATTTTAATAACATCTAAAATTCTGATAAACACAGGAAAAGTGGCAAGCATACAGTCAAATTGAAATTGGCATGGCTTTAGGCCAGGCACTGTTTGTCTGGCAGTTGGTCGATCCCCCACTCTTATTCATGCTGAAATGTCTTAACAACTGCTAAGACTGAATACCATAAACACTTTAAGCTGCAGCCTTTTCCTCTAGTATCACCACTGGTCAAAAATTTCAAAATCGTGATGGACTGGTACAATATTTGGTTTCACAAAACCTTTTGGTAATCCTCTGACCTGATCTCTTGGCTAACGCTTCTGTTTTTAGCAAAAATGTCTTAAAAACTTTGGCTGCTGGATAGAAACCTATGAAAAGTAGCATACACATTATTGACGGACTTTTGATCTAATGCTGTCCTCAGGTCAAGTTTTCATTATTCCTTCAAAAAGAATTATATTCTAATCTGTTTAGCCATGATTTGCAAATGTTTGCATGCTAACGTGCTAAACATCAGCATCTTGCATTGCCTGCATTGTCATTAGAAACATACTGATGTTAACATTTAGTTAAAACAGCCTCACAGTGTTGCTGTATACTCTGGTGCAATGTTAAAAAACACTGATCCAGCCTTCCATCCATCCATTTTCTTCCGTTTATCCAATTCAGGGTAAGGGGGTGGGGGTTGGAGCCTATCCCAGCTGTCACAGGGTGAGAAGCAGGGTACACCCTTAACAGGTCACCAATCTGCTGCAGGGCTGAAACGCTGATCCGTGTATGATAAACTAAGATCTTGTACATTTCAGGAAACTCAACAGTTAAAATAATTGAGTCAGAGTGTGGAATTCATTACTCTGGGCCCCTCTGTCTGGAAAATTTTGTATTTGCTTTGAGTGCATATATCAATTTGTTCACTCAAGCTTGAGTGTTAAAAATGAATTATGATGATGAAGCTTTAACTTAATAGATACATAAAGGAATCTCTGTATGTGTGTGTCTTTTCTCCTAGTCATCCCATCCCTTCAGATCTGGAGGCTGCATTTTTGGGGAACAGCGTAAGTAAGTAAGTGCTGCATGAAGTTTGAAGTACTTCTAATGGGCGACAGTCTCATTTTCCTCAATCCTGACTAGATTTATGGCCTCGCAGATGATATTGCACTCATCTGTGAATTCATTTGTTGTTGTTATGTGGTTAATGTGGGCACTTAAAATAGATTGTTAATCCTCATTCAGACACATTTATTTGTGGCAAGGAGCACCGTGTGTCAATCTTTCACACATGTTGTGGAATTTGTTAGTTTTTTTTACAAATTATTTTTGGCGTGCGCAAAGTTACATTTTTAATGGGTAAACAAACTGCAGAGAACCAGACAAACAAACATCATCAAGTTCTGAACCTTGCGAAATGTGTTGCTTTGGGCGGTTTCTGTACAGCAAATCTGCCCACCTCCTTGTGCTTTAATCATCTCCCATCTAGACTTCTGCAACCGGCTCTGAACGAGCCTCAGAGCCTCTCAACCATCCTGCTGCCATTTCACAAATTCAAAACCACAGTGTCAAACAAAAGTCTTAAGGGTCTTGTGTTTTCTTTTTACCATCCTTCTTATTGCCTCTGTGCAGACTGTGCTGGCTCCACACTGAAGGGAGGACACTCTGACTCCTGCCAGTGCTGCAGTCGCACTCGCCGCTAAATCATATCCCCCTCACAAATCTCTCTTCCCTCTCTGCTGCTCTAATATGCATTTATCAAAACCACAACAAAAGAAATATATACCTTCCCTGTTGGCTGCTCTTATTTTCCAAGACCTTTTCTCGCAGGCATATTGTCAGGGCACAAGGCATACTGGGTTATCAAATTGAAGCTGATGCTTTTAAATTTGCTAAGGATATGAGCATTAGTACTGATGTACTTCAAATAAAGGTGATAAAGTAAATGTCACCCACACAAAAATGGAGGTATTTTTATAATTTCCTGCAAGTCAGGACTTCGCTGATGTTGTTGATCATTAATGGCGCAGTTGACGCTTGAAGGTGACCCTGTGCGAGCTCAGACTGGGGAACATGTCTCTTTAATAACTGTCAAGGCTCTTCCAAACAGGAAACACAGCTCCAAGTCCATCACTTTGTGTTTGTATTTACCCTCTTTGACTGCCAGGCAGAGTAAATATTTTATTTTGACATTTTTCTAATTCTCCTTTCCACAATAGCAAGCTGCTATTGCAGCAAAATTTTGCTGCTACAAGCAATTATGGCTGAAGGGGCTCCACAAGCTGGGCTTAGTGAACTATTGTTAGAAGCATCAATCCCTTCAAGAATATGAGATTTAATGCATGAGAGGTGAGACTTTTCATTCCACTCTACTGCAGTGAAACTTCGTCCAGTGTATTTGTCTGGGACGAAGGTATTGTGTTTGCTGTCGTGACAATTTATTCCTCCCCAGCCTTATTTAAATTGTTCCAAAGATAGCACGCCTAACCGCACAATGCTGTAGTTCATTTTGCCCTATATTTGGGCCACTATTTTTTCATGAATACATGCATTTATTACAAACAATGTTGGAATTGTGTCCTTTATTTTTGTATTTAACTATTGCCGTGTTCAAAAAAAGCAAAAACGTCTACAAATGAGAAAAAAACCAAAACGGCTCCATGTCAAGGACTACTTCAGGAGGTCATCTGTTTGCCCTTTGGAGGATAGTATCTGCAAAGGATAATAACTATGTCTGCTCAACACCATGACAGATCACACTTTGTTCATATCAGCATCCCTGCTGGGAGAAGAAACGGGAGAAGTGGATAAGAAGTAACAAGCATAAAAAGCTATCTACAGCAGACAAACAGTATGAAAGTCACATCCTTAAGAAATACAAAAAAATCCAGCAAAGACCTGACACAGGACCTCAGAGACGACGCGGAGACTCCAGCAACACTTAAAGTAATATGAAACAACTTTATTAAGTGACCAACGCGTTTCGGCTTGTGGCCTTCATCAGGGTCATTACGTTACAGGACCTGAGAGATGCAATTGGCTCTTGAGTTGATCCATCTATTGTTTGCTGAAAAAAAACTCTCAGTTGAATGGTGTCTGTCAAGAAGCCATTCTTTAGGAAAGGAAAAGGAGAGAAAAGGCTGAGGTATGTAAGATTTTACAAGAACTGGACTGAAAATCTTTTGGAGTGATGAATCCCAATTTGAAATATGTGTTTCAAATTGTAGTCATTATGCACAGAGAGGGTCAGGACAGCCAGCAATGAACTTCTACAGCCATCTGTAAAACATAGCAGAGGCTCTGTCACGGTATAGAAGGCAGCTAACGTCCAAAGAAGAGCTTTAAACGTCCTTCAAGAAGCCTGGAGAACTATTCCTGAGGAGAAATTACAAGAAAGCTGATTAGAGAGTTCAGGCTGCGTAAAGAATAAAAATAATCATACCAAATATTGACTTTCAAGTTCATTAGATTTCAGTAAACTCTGTTTTTGTCTAAATATTTCCATGTATGTTTCCATGTGTTTTAATGAATCACTGCATCTGTTTCCCTTTTTTTCTGAAATGTGGGGTGCCTCAAGACTTTTGCACAGCATTGTATTGAATATTTACAGACAAAACAGTTAAAGGACACACAGGCACAGATGTGCTGTTCAAAAGTTGGGTTTTATTTTACCCCAAAATGTCCCCAAAAATTGCATTCACTACAAACAGGAAAACAATTACGCCATTTCAAGAAATTAAATTTGAAAGTGGAAAGTGGACCTGTAAAAGAGGTCAAGAAAAAGAGAATGCTATGGTAATAAACCAACTTAATAGAATGAGCGAGAACTCAACCATAATCTACCAGAACAAATGGTTATAAATACAAAGGAGAAAAGTCACATTAAATGAACTTACTGCCAGGGGCCGTAACACTTACCACAAGGTATCCCAGCAGGTGGTTCAGTCCATTTTTTTTTAGACCTTTGTGGTTAAGCCTAGCTCCACCTTCAGCCTGCTCAGCCTTCTCCTTTGTCGAACTGAAAAGGACAGGATGAGCAGACAGGTAACTGCAAAGTTAGAAAAGACTTTTATAAGTTGGTGACAAAACAATCTAACCCAAATGTGTGCACCATAGTTTAAATCACAGTTTGAATTCATGAAATGTGTTCAAACAAATGAGCCTGGTTAATTTAACCAAAGCAATCTAACTTTATACCAATCCCAATTACTAAAGTGAAAGCAACTAAATTAACTTAAATGTGGCAGTGATGTGGGATAGAGTGTGAAACCATAAACCTGTATGTCTGATTGATGAGTTGAGTGTAGAGTGGGTGTGTATTACCAAATTGTTATTTCAGGTGGTTGGTTGTGGATATGGCTATCACAGTAATATAGCTGAAATGATAGCAGTATAAAAAAAAAGAATGAATTACTGTCATCTCCTGGGATCCCACTGAAACATGCCGACAGAGTTTCATCCTAACCTTTTTGCTTAAAATTTAAAAATGCCTTCAAATGCCAGTTCAGTATTTTTTTTTCTCACATTTTGCCTGGCCATTGAAGCCTCAAATGGTGATATGCCATTGGCAACCCTTCAGGTACTGCTGTGGTCATTATTATGCAGTGTACCTTACATGTGGCCACAGACTTTAACTATGTCTAACATTAATCGTGCTTTTTATGCTGTGTGCTGATTAGAGTTAAGGTTACAGTTCTTGCCATTGAATCTATCCACAAGTATTGGTATTTCATTTTAAATTACAGGAGGAAGCCCCTGAATTTAGGACATCTCATAATTTAGAGAGACAAAAGAGAGATTAGGAGGCCACAGACGCCATAAGCTCAGTGTTTTGAAATATTTCAGGTTTTAATTTTATTTTACTCCTAAATGTTTTTAATTGATCCAGCTCAGTCAAAGAGTGTTCAAGGAAAATTTGGCAAATTAGCATGTTTGTAATTACTGTATACTAAGATACATATACTCACCTCCTTCTTTAATAACCAGGTTGGATTCGATTTTGCCTTCAGAACTTCTTTGGTTCTTCATGGCAAGACATTCCTCAGAGACTTTGGTCCATACTGACATGATAGCACAGTCCATGATGTGACTCTCCTGTTCCACCACATCCCAAAGGTGTTCTGTTTGAGTACAGTGAACTCATTGTCATGTTCAAGAAACCAGTTTGAGATTATTTCAGTTGTGTGACATAGCACGTAATCCTGCTAAAAACAGTCACCAGAGGATGGGTACAATGTAGTCATAAAGGGATGGACATGGTCAACAGCAATACTCAGGTAGACTGGGGTTTTTGAAGATGTTTAAAGGTTTAAAGGCAGATCAGTGCTTTCATTTTGTGTGCACTAACTTCTGACCCTACCATCTGAATGTTGCTGCTGAAGTCAAGACTCGTCAGACCAGGAAACATTTTTCCAATCTTCTATTCTCCAGTTTTAGTAATCCCATGTCAGTTGTAGTTTAATTTGTTTGTTTTCCGAGAGTGGTACTTAATGTGGTCTTCTTCTTCTGTAGCCCAAGGTTCAGGTTATTGTTGCCTCCCTACTGGCCTGAAGGAACCTGACCGTTCTCTGATATCTGGCATCAACAAGGCATTTTTGCCCAGAGAACTGCCACTCACTGGATATTTTCTTTTTTTATATCATTCTCTATAAACCCTAGAGATGGTTGTGTGGGAAAATTCCAGCAGATCAGCAGTTTCTGAAATATTCAGACCAGCCCATCTGGCACCAACAATCATGCCACATTCAAAGTCACTTAAATCGTCTTTCTTCACCACCATGCTCAGTTTGAACTTCAGCAGAGTTGTCTACCAGTGGTTCGCAAACTGTGGTACGCGTACCACTGATGGTACGTGTGCTCCCTCTAGTGGTACGCGGGAAGTCTCCATTTTTTTAAGATTAAATAATATACCATGTTCTGATTAAGGGATTTCTGAAAAATTCAAACGTACAGGTCTGCTATCACTTCCAACATAAATGAAGACAGAAAACTAAACATCAGTCACGTTTGTAGAGTTAGTGAAGTTGGGCTAGCTGGTATATAATGATGTGCTACGTGCTGGCTAGCTACACAGCTATGGTTAGCATAATATAAACACAGTGAAGCTGGAGGGTGAACACTAACTTTTTTCCACTCGATAAAAGTTAACGCGAGGGTTCCCGATGGTTAGGGATAAATGCAATCGCATGGCAGGATGCTGTAAACGGACCAAACTTCAGTCAGGAGAACAACTGAGAGAATCCATCCACAATACGAGGTTAGTAATTAATATACTGCTGCATAGGCTGGGCTGTAGTTACATCGTAAGGTTTTAAAAACTGAGCTTTAAAACAAACAGTGGTAATAAAAACCGAGAGAGGCCGACAGTGATCACTGACTTTTTTAGGGGCTTGTGGAGATTAAATAGAACAAGATACAAAACATTAAAACATGTTAAAAACACAACAGCCTTGATAAACGCAGAGTAGTTTGGACCTGGAAGCAGGGTTCACACGTCATCACTTAAAGAGTGAATAACCCACCTGCTGTGAATGTTTTAATGCAGTACAGATGTTATTATTATCACTTGTCACATCCTGTTTATGACAGTTAAAATAAATAACGTTCATATAAGAAATAAAATTGTCTCGTGTAAACTGTATATGGTGTTAAATAGGCCTATACCACTGTACTTTAATGTCAGTCATAAGGGTGGTACTTGAAGAGCCGTATATTTTATGAGGTAGTACTCATTGTGAAAAGTTTGAGAACCACTGGTCTATACCATGTCTATATGCCTAAATGCACTGGGTTTCTACCATGTGTTTGGCTGATTACAAACCAGGATTAACGACCAGCTGAAAAGGTGTACCAAATAAAGTAAGTGTGTGTGTGTGTGTGTGTGTGTCCCATGCATTTCATAAGTGCTTGCATGTACATGTGTATGCACAATGTTTCAAAGGCAGCTTCACAAAGACAAATGAAATTTTATGTTGTGATGTCTCCTTCATATTGCTTTGACTAAGTAATAAAGCGCAATTGTCATTTAATGACTCCTGTATAGTAATCTGCTCATTGTGGAACTTCAGACATGCAAACAAATGCCTTGCCAGTATTAAACAATATTCTCTCGCCACATTCTCACATATATTACAGGAAGAACTCTGTGACACAAATTGATATTAGACTCAAATTAGACTCACCAAAGCCACAACACAGCATGAAAAGGATGTTTTCCATTCCTTAATCTGCATTGTTTGTGACTATTAAGGTCATGCATATTTATAAGAGCCCCAAAGTAATGAGAATGCTTGCATTTATCTTGTTACTGTCATTTTACAATGGATGCCAGTCTCTGCACAAAGAAGCAACCATGTCCCATTGCATTTCAGTTCAAACCCTGCAAAGGAGCTGACCCCTAAAATGAGACTGCTGCTCATATAGTGTGATTGTTGAGATGAGGTGAATAGATGGACAGAGATTTCTTGGCATATTACTATTTGATGTGAAATAAGCAACCAATAGAGAGAAGTTTATAACAGAGCATGAATAATTTCAAAGCGTACTGAATGATAGAGCATGTAGGTCTCACGGGAAGCGCTGTTCTCGTATCATTGTTTATCTCTAGGTTGTCAAGGGACCAGTTTACTCCTCCTCTTGAAGTGATTGATTAAGGAACGCCTTTGACAGTTTGATGGGAGCGTGAGTGATGGGCATGCCCGAACTGTATCCTGCCTGTCACGGTGAAATGAATTGTCCATCCCATCAAAGATCACCTTTGATCTCGCTGGTGGAGATCATGGAAAACCACAAGGAGAGGGCTCAGGTGAAAAAAAGATATCAGTTCATGTTAAAAAAAAAAAAACCCACTCTCACACACACACACACACACACACACACACACACCCTGTTGGCAGTTAATCTCTTTCCTCTGTGGAACTGGTCAAGATTTTTTTACTTGTTTATACATGATATATTCGTGGACACTTTTGCATGATCTTGTGGGACTAACAATCAAACCGCTTTGCTATCACAAGTAAACAAGGCTGTGCAGATGTGTCAAATTTTGAATCAATCAGGAGAGAGCTTGGCTTCTGTAACTTTCAAGTTCAGTGCAAATGTGTAATCAAAAAGATTTAGAAGTTTAAGTGTTTAAGTTTCCTGGCAGACTTACACATGATTATCAAAAAGACAAATATGTGCTGTTGTTTTGTTTTTTTTTCCCCTTCATTGCACAATACCCCTCTTGCATGACTGTTTGCTAATAACAAACACAGGGAGTAGCACAAGCCTAGATGGCTCCCTTAATGTGTAAACACGGTGGTGTTTGGAAGGCCTATGGATATGGCCCTGCTTAAAAGAGAAGCAGCAAAGCATCCAGGTGGTACGAAAGGAGAACACTCAGCAACTACTCCAGGGATTTGGGTTCAGTTCATGGCAGCCATGGGTCTACAACAATAAGTGGGAGGGCTTATACGGAGCAGATCTTGGTCACTGCTAGCATCTCTCACTCCTGCTGGGTGGTTTCACTCTCCCTGAGAGAGTTTCTGCTCTGGCAATTCAGGAGCATTGTTAACACAAGCACTGAGGAAGGAGTGTGCCAACTTGCTGTCTAGAAGAAAAAAAGAAGCAACATCAGAACCTCATAGCTGCCTGCAACCTGGATTCCTTTTTAATCTGTACTGCTGTAATCAGTCAGTGTAGCATCACATCATATATCATGTGGTGGTGGGATACAGCAAGAATGGTTGGCAGTCTTTATGCTTCAGAAAAGGTGATACACCACGTCATTGTTTAATTGACAAAAACTCTGATAAATGGCAATGCAAAAGCAGTTTATGAAAAACTAAGTACACCCCATGATTCAAGAGCTTGTAGAAACACTTGCTAGTAATAACTCAAACTAATTGCACTTTTGTATGACTTTACATTGCTTTTGTTCATTGAAGTTTATGCATTTATTCATGCACAAGTCTGTTAAGGATCCACTACAGCATGGGAGTCAGGATGACGTCTGAACTGGGCCATAGCTGCACCTTGATTCGTTTCTTTTTCAGCCGTTCTGTTGGAGATTTGCTGCTGTGCTTGGAATCGTTGTCCTCTTGCATGACCCAGTTTGGGCCAAGCTGTCTGGTCTCACATCTGACTCTAGAATACTTTGGTACACAGAGAAGTTCATGGTCCACTTAATGACTTCAAGGTGACATGGTCCTGTGGTTGGAAAAACAAGCCAAAATTATCACTCTTCCATCTCTGTGATTGACACTTGGTATTTTTAATGTCCAAACATCTCCACTTTGGTCTCATTTGTCCACAGAAAATTGTTCCAGAGGTCTTGTGGTTTGTTCTGATGCAACTTTGCAAACCTAAGCTGTGCTGTCATGTTCCTTTTAAAGAGAATAAGCTTTCTTCTGGCAACCTTTCAGTCTTTTTCTAATTGTACTGTCTAACTTTAACATTTAACATGTTAACTGAGGCCTGTAGAGTCTGAGCTCTTTGGTTTTTTGCACTTTCTCTGTGTACTGGAGTCTGGCCTTGGGGTGAATTTGTTGGAGAAGTCCACTCCTGTGAAGACTGACCAGTGTCTTGCGTGTTTTCCACTTGTGGATGATCTGTCTCACTGTAGAACGATGGACTTAAATTTGTTTAGAAATTACCTTTTAAGCCTTCCCAGATTGATGGGCAGCAGCAATTGCTTGTTTAAGATCACTGCTGATGTTTTTCCTCCTTGATACTGTATTAACACACACCTGAATGCTCCAGACCAACAAACTGCCAACATTTCTGCTTTTATAGATGCTTATTTATTATTTAAGTGCATTTGATAAGTTGTGCCTGGCTGCTTCTTACTCTTTTAATTTCTGTGGAAGCAACTTATGTTTTTTTTAACACAATGTTTCTTTGTAAATGACAACACGGTGTAATATGTCATGTGTTGTTGATTATCTGAGATTGTATTTACTTTGGACCTGCTCAGGACCAGATGAGTTTTACTATATCCTAATTCTAAAACCCTAGAATTGATAGGGGGGCACTTTCTTTTTGCAGTGACTATAAGAACACCTTGCGAAGAATGAAAACAGACTAGACACTAAAAAAGGCTTGTTTCCATTATCATGAGCACCATATTTTGCACGGTCTGATAAACCAATTTGATTACTTTTTTCACTTTATCTGGGTCAGTGTGTGTTGATACATTTGCATATGCAAGTACATCAACAACACTTCTTAAAACAGAAGATGAAATTTATGGATAGGTGTGTTCTGGGAAGCACAGCTCACACAGTCAAGGCTGATACTGTTTTTGTTTTGTTTTGTTTTATGTTGTTTTTTGAGGTTTTGTTTTCATCCTCAGCCTTGAGATCATCACTATCATTCTATAGCACCTTAAGATAAGACCTATAAATATGTTTAAATCCCAAATTCAATTGATTTGATCATTTTATTTCATGACAGGTGATGTCTAGTTGTTGCAATTAACTGTAGCTATCATTAATAAGCATCAATCCTGGATCCATTTCACGGTCAGAGAATAGACAATGCACTGGTATAATAACAAATGTTTAACATTAAATGCAATAATGTTGTGGTGCCTGAAGAAAAGGGTCCTTTTATTCTGTGCACCCCATAACAAATGATGTGTGTTCAAATTACTGTCATGTAAGACTGAAAATCTAATTAATTCAAAAATAGGCCATCGGTTTTAGCCAATTATCCCTGAACTTTGCTAACTTCATGAGGTAAGGATCATTAACATCTAAACACAAGCTACAGAAGAGGTGCAGATTTTGCATTTAATTCTGGCCAGCAGACTTTAAGGTTACAACACTACATGAGTATGCATTTTGAGTTGCGTTTGCTTATTCCTTTCACAGATGAAAGTTGAGCAACTCTCACCTTGCAAGTCTATGTGGCGGTAGTTTCTTTGTAAATATATGTAAATGGTAATGATAAGTCCTGCCTGTTTTTCATTCCTCCACTCTGTGGTCAGAGATTGAGTGAGCACAATCTATCATTACCTGAGATACTGACTAACAGCACTGATGTACCACTACAAGACCCTTTTTATTTTTAGGCAATTTGTTCAACTCCAATTCCAAAAAACACTTTATAAAATTTAAATAGAAACAGAATGCAATGATTTTCAAGTACCATAAACCCATAACTTATTCACAATAAAGCACAGAAAGCATGAGACATTTTACTATTTCATTAAAAATTTGCTTTTTATGAATTTGATGACAACAGCAGTCTCAATAAAGTTGGGAAAGGAGCAACAAAATAAGTGACACTAAAAAAACAGCTGGCGAAACATCTTGCAGTTAATTAGATTAACTGTCAACAAGTCAGTTACATGATTGGGTATAAAAAGAACATCTTAGAATGACAGAGTTTCTCAGCAGTAAAGATGGGCAGAGGTTTAACAATCCATAAAATTACTGTGTCTACAAGTTGTGGAACAATTTCAGAATAATGTTCCTCAACTTAAAATTGTGAAGACTTTGAATATCTCATCTGCAATCTATATTATCATCAAAAGATTTATGTGGAGAATCTGGAAAAATCTCTGTGCAAGGGAGAAAGCCAAAAATAAATACTGGATACCTGGGAAATTTGGACCCTCAGGCAGCACTGTGATTTAAAAAACAAAACAAAAAAACAGGAATGATTCCGTCATGGAAATCATCACATGGGCTCAGGAACATTTCCAGAAATCATCATCTGTTCACAAATGCGGTTAAAGCTCTTTCATGCAAAGAAGAAGCCATATGTGGACATCATCCAGACAACATGGCCATCTTCTCTGGGCCAAAGCTCATTTAAAATGGATTGAAGCAACATGAAGGGCTGTTCTACTGTCAAAAGAATTGAAATTTTAAATTCTTTTTGGAAAACATGAACCCCGAACCAAAGAGCATAGGGACCATACCATCATGGTATGGTGGTGGATTAGTGCCTATAGAATTGGCATGTTGCACGTGGAAAGTCGCCATCAATGCTGGAAGATTTATGCAGGTTTTAGATCCATACAATCTTCCATCCAGACATCTCTGTCAGGAAAGGTTTTGCATATTTTAACAAGACAAATTGCATCTGTTACAATAGAAAACCTTCATAATAGAAGAGTCCGGATGCTGAACTGGCGACTGTTAAGCAGTTACAGTCCTACATCAGACAAGAATCAGAAAACATTCGTCTCCCAGAAGTTTTAAAAAGTCTTCTCATTTTTCAGACATATCCACTGACTGTTATTAAAAGAAAATGGGAGGCTACACAGTGGCAAATGAGGCCTTGTCAAACATATTTCTTTTTCTTCCTCAGTTTAAAAATTTGATATGTTTTCTATGTTCTGTTTAAGACTTTTTAAGATTTTTATTTACAATTTAAGCATTATCCCAACTTTTTTGGATTTGAGGGTGTAACTTTATTATGATTTTTTTTTAAGTGTTTACAGTGTCGTTTGTCCTGTCAGGCTCTGCTGGAGGAGTGGGAGTGGAGAGGGTGGGAGTGTGGAGGGAGTTTTTCCTTTCCACTCTTGCCAAGTGCTTGTTCAGGGTTGTCTGATTTTGGGGGTTTTCTCTGTTATTGTAGAGTCTTTACAATACAATAAAACGCCTTGAGGTCACTGTTGTTGGGATTTAGCCCTAAATAAAATAAAACTGAATTGAATTAAAAATTGAAAATGCCATATATTAGCTGGATTATTAGAGGCTAGCCACAGGTGACGACTTACCTAGGTATTCTTACTGTAACCAAGTGCGAGCCAATCAAAGACAAAGTAAAATGTGTCATGTCCATTCTGGGAAAGGATGACTTGCAGCATATTACTGATGTAAAGCAGATGGGATTTAGATGCATGCAATACTAAGAGAAAAAAAATAAGGCACTATATACCAGTGATTGCCCTGCACTACACCATTGATTGGATGGGACTTTAGACGGACTGGCTCTTGATGTGCTCATAAATATCCTAGAATTCTTGTCGGTATTATTTGATGCAACTGAAGCATCTTTTTCACTCTTTTAAACAACTTTACGTTTTACGTGTTGTAAAATTTTCATGTTTTCACATTTCAAAGAATGCCTTTCTGGTCGTTATAATACAGTCAGTTTACCTGGCCACGCTGCATCCAGCTGGGTTTTATGTGTATCTGGGAGGAGAAAGCAATATTCATGATTGATGACTTCCCAGGAAAGAAAAAAAAATCTGAAAAACCTTACATATCTTGTGGCTACACTGCATTACAATACAGACTATTGAGACTACTGCTGGTGTAAAGAACTCAAACAGTATGCCATTTTGGTCTTCACTGGATCGCTCGATCTGTGATTACTGGATGGCTGCATGTCAGTGAAAAATAAGGGAAGGATGTTGCTTTTTTTGGTCTTGCTACTCACTAAAGGCAACATCAGATTTATATTTTTATTACATCTACTGTTAAACCCTTAACCTATATAATTTCTATTGTACATGTTGTTCAAAAGCCCACTGTTTACATGTTGTTTGCTTGGTTGAAGCGTTGTGGTTTGTTTATTGATAGTGTTTTCACTGTGGAAATTGATATGTCCTACATCATTGAATTCACCATATCTATGCTAACGCTCTTTGAATGCACCACTCTGTGCCATGCACTGCTAGTCTGCCTTCGAAGCTGTTGATAGCCAGCATTTTTCCTCGTGTCCTCTCACCAGCAACTTGGGGGTTTTTGGTTTACTGCTGTGTGTGAATGCCAGAAGGCGGGTTCTGTTTACATGATGTTGTGTATGTCAAATGCTATTGTGTGTATTTGTTCACTCGTGACTATGCTAATGTTATCCTACGCTAATACGCTATGTAAGCTACTAAGTTAGTTAATGCTAATTATAAACCTTGTGTAATTGTTGAAGTTGTT
>VVHJ01014294.1:3566-16084 GCA_015107715.1 Tylochromis polylepis | reverse complement strand
TGTTGAGGGGGTGGGGGGGGGGGGGGGGGGGGAATCAATACAGTATAGTGCCAGTATACCTTTGCATGGCAATATTGTACGGATAAAGGGACACAAAATATTGATATTTTATTAAATAAAAATAAACATAAAATATCCTGGGAATAAGATGAAGAAAAAGGGCTCATCTCATGCACCGCCATCCTGAGATCATGTTAGCCAAGCAAACGTACATTAAATCAGCACAACCAAAAAAAAACATCCAACACTGGACACTCAGCTCAACAAAGCTACCTCCTAATTCAGAGCAAGCTAACGCTCAGTCACACGGGTAAAAATAGGACAGCAACCTTGCCTCTGATTGGTGTTTCTATTGAATCTTTTCACAATCTGTGACTGACTGTGGTAACTACATGCTTGCCCAGAGGCTTGAGGATGTTGCACACTCACAACCACTTTTGATCGCAAGGCGACTGCACAGGTCACCTGGGTGGCAACCTTTCTGCAAACAGTCACAGTCTGACTTGGACTGACTGCAGTCGCTCTGAGAGATTGTAGGTAGTTTTCAAATACCTGCGTTCTAATTTATAAATGCAGACGGATTGCCAGCATGTTCCCATTAGTCTGAATGAGTCTTTGCGAATGAGTCGAGGAGACTCGACTCAACAAGCTGCCAGCTGGTTGTGTTCTGGTTATGCTCCTGAAGAACAGGAAGTTTACTGAGTGCAAATTTAATATTTATACGTGAACTTCTGTCTATGCAGACAGCAACAGATACATGATATTTGATGATTTATCACAGTTAATTACTTTATTATCAGAAACACATTGCATGTAATTGCTAACTAAGCCCATTCAATTGCAAACTAGCTCCCTATCAAGGCAACATTAATACAGTGTTGGTATGCTTGACAGTCTCATTTTGCAGCAAAAAATAAAATAAAATAACTGAAGCAGATAACTTTAGCCTATTGGATTAAACATACTGACAAAGTTTAACTTTAAGGATAATTTGCAGTTGAAAAAAATGTGATAAATCACAACACATGTTACTGCAATACTCAGCATTTTTCAAAATGATATAAACTGCGATAATTATGTATCATAGGCAGGTTACCAGCCTACCAAGTGGTCCAAGCAACGGGCAACTTTTAAACAAAGTGTATGGTGGATGAATGCTGGATTTATAATTTAAGCATCTTTAAACGCATATCTTGAAAAAAAAAATCTTAAAATTGAAATGCTGAAGTCAGCGGCTCCTCTGGATTAAGGCCATGTCATGATAATGGTGTTAGAGCTGAATGCTGAACATGCCAGATGAGTTCAAGGAAGTTAATCCCAATAACTGCACAAACAGCTTAATGCCAGAGAAATGGATCAATACAACGCTTTTCTGCCAACCATGCTCACTGCGTTATTTTAAAAACGAGGGGTGGACGCAACAAGACAAACAGCATGGCAAACAGGCAAATACTTGTAAATCTTTTCTGTGGGGATTGTTTTTGGTGGTTATTTGAGGGGACTGCGTTGGGTTGTGTGGTGTTGCACAAGCGCTTGGGTTATTGCCTCCTTTAAGCTTAAATTATGTTCCCAAACCAGAAAATAATCTTGCGCCGCTTGGCTACGTGGCCACAGCAAACATTATGAAAAATGCTCGAAGCACACTGTCACTGTGTAGTAAATAAACATGTGTTGGGCTGCCTGTAATGTCACAACACTGCTGCAAAAACCACACAATGGTACATGAGCTGGACATGTTACAACAATGACTCAACGATGAGGAGATGTTCAGTGTGTTCAGGGTGAGACAATTCGCTCGCCATCAGAGATACTCTATATAATACAGCCCGAGTGTCAGCATACTGAGAATAACTGCAGTAACCCAAGCTGAAGCCAACGGGTGTGTTTGAGGGAGTGGGCTGCAGGACAGGGGTCCTGTGAGCTCTACAATGTGGGGAAATGTAAAGCTATCAGAACAGTAAATATAAAATATATAATATTACACTGGGATTGAGTGCAGGCTGGTCTGTGTGATAACTGAAAAGCTCGGGAAGACTCCTGGAAACATTATAAATAATTAAAAGTGACCACCATTACACTCACACTCTGCCAGCTGTAGTGTGTACAACTATCCGAACTACATTTTCCGGAGAAAGCATGTGGAAAATCTCCCCTAACATTTGTTTAGTTTGCTGCTGACACATCACAGTATCCAACCCACATTTGATTTCTAAGAAAAGGTCATGCCTAAGCACACCTGCATGCCTGTACCTGCAGAATTTATGAGGGAAAACACGTGGCCAAGTCAGCCATATTTTCTCATTTCAGACTGTGAGCATTAAAAAGAAAAAAAAAAGAAATACAAAGGAAAAAAAAAGGAAAGCTCACATGAACAACTTCCTCCACAGAACATTTCACTTTGTTGTCACAAGCTCTTTGTTGTCTCTTCTCCTCGCTTTTGCACTTTTTGTGACAGCAGAAACTTCTAGAAAATAAATAAATAAAAATAAGGAGGAACTGGCGATTGTCCCAGCTGTTCACACAAGAGCAGAAAGGAAAAGAGACAGGGTGCAACAAGTTTCACCTCGTCTAACATCTCACAACTGACTGTGGCAACACTCAGGTACTGTTGCATCCTCCAGTCAATCCTTAGAGGTCTAAAACATAAAAAGAGGCAATACTTCATTCAGTTTCCACCCCTTCTCAACCTCATACACTTTTTCTTTTTAAAAAAAAAGCCATATCTGAGGTGCTTTTGACACAAAAGGAGAAACGTCACAGTAAACATCTGCGAATTGAAGTATGAGTCTACAATATCCGGTTGGCATGCATGACTTGTGCCATCTGAAAAGACAGTGGAGCAACTTTTTACATGTCTAACTAAACTTGGACGTTTCTAATGTGCAGCAGGAGTGAGCATGAAGACCTTAGAAATAATGCACTAATCAACGAATCCATCCATCTGCAGACGTTTCACTTCCACTTTCGGTAGACTTTGAGTGGAAAGGAAATTATACATTCATCTGTGCCTTTTCTATATGCGGCAGCATTGAAAAATGGATGCAAATATTTTACTTTTCAGCTAAATGGGCTGCAGGGCTTTTCCTGCCTCGAAATGTGCCTGTGGGAAAGCATAGGAAAGTCTGTGCAGTTTACTCCTTCCTTTGTCATTTACAAAAAATAAATAAATCACATAGAAGGCCCAAAATTTTAATACACAGGGGGAAAGCCTTATTGAGATAGCTCTATCACTCCACTCCTTTTTAGAGCCACCCATGGAGGGGAAAGTGATAGTAAGAAATAAAGTATGAGTCTGCAATATCCGGGTGACGTGCACCGAAGTGACTTGAGCCATCTTTAAAGACAGTGGAGTAACTTTTTGCATGTCTGACTACACTCAGGGGCTCCTAAATTGCAGTAGGCACAATCATGAGACCTTTGAGCCCAATCTGAAGTAGGACATTGCACTTTCCAAGCACAGTGTCAACAAATCGGACTGTCTGGATCTTTCATTTCCACTTCTGGGCAGACAGGAAATTATATACTGTGGTTATACTGAAACACTGATGCAAAGATTAAGCATGCAGTCTACAGAAATCCCAGTGCTGGACTGCAAAAAAGGAGTCCTCATTTTCAGGTACTTGTTATTAGTTAGCAACTGTAGTAACTATTCATGAAAGAAGCCTCTATAAAGAGCATATAAAGCATGCAGTGACTTAAATTAACCAACAGCGGGTCTAATTTAGGACTTTTTCAGGTATGTGTATACGCTGCTGCTGCTGCTCCTCACACTTTATATGAACTCCCAACCCTTTGAAATCAAGCCACAGCTTTTAAAATAAAAATATGACCGAAGACAAACCCAGCCCTGAACCTGCTGCCCCATCTGTCACTGTGTGTGCATTTCCTTTAATGCAGCTTCATTTGCTGCCTGTAAGAGCGCAGTCCTAATCCACAGCCATACGGTTCGTTTAAAACTGTGCACACACGCCAAACGCAGCTGGTAGCCTGGTCATCGGTGAGGTGTTGTGGGTCAGGCATGTATCGTTCAGCGTCTGTGGATAAATTAAGGGAAATCCGGCTAAGCATCGGAGCCTAGTGCCTCCTTCTGAGAACCCGTCCGTTGTTCTGAAAGGGGAAGTTAACGGTACACCGAGGATGTAACACCGTCATGCTCGCATTTACCCCCTTTTTACTTTTACGCCAACTTAACCCTACCTAGGGTTAATTTTACCTGATTTTTTTTAATTCAACAGTTTTGCCTTCGAGGAGCAAAGTCTAACACTCAGAGCAAGCTTCAATGAATGGCATCCGGCGGACAACGAACGTGGCTAGCAGAGAGGGCAGAAAGAGTGCGAATAAAGTAATATTTTGTTTGTGTTTTACCTTGATGCTCGCGGAGAAACACGGCAACCGTCGGGTGGACACCACGCTACAAGCAGCGGTACGGGCTCAAAGAAAGGGAACAGCGATTTGCTGGCGCTGTTTCCGGGTTAGCTATCCAGCGTCAAACGAGAGGGGAGTTCGGTTTGTCCCACCTCTGAGCGCGGAGGGGGGTTAGTTACACACCTTCCTCCCCCCTCCAGAACTGAAAATAGATGCGCCCGGTCAGCCGACACGCGCGGTATTGTTTCAAAGGTCACCGCCACCGTATCACTACTAACCTAAACTTAATGGATGCCACCGCTGCGTAAATTAGGTCTTATTAGACGGTAGATTCAGTGTATGCACCTAGTTTTTCAATTGGACATCAAAGCTGAAGCATTTCTACCGACGTGCCCTTGGGCAATAAACTAGCATAGCGCCTCTAGGAGACGCTGTTCTGTTAATTCGCCCCAGAATCTATAAGGGGGCTTTAATTCTTGATTTCCATGCGTGCCATGGCAATTATTCGTGCTAATAAAATATGGTGAGCCAACTCATACAACACTTCTGCCTCCATCTCACCCTCCTCTGTCATGTCCTCCTTCATTACATCCACGAATATTCTCTGTTGTCTTTTCCTCCCGCCTGGCAGCTCCGTCTTCAACGTCCTTTGTCCGGTATATCCACTGTCTCTCTTCTGCACATGTCTCTCTAACTTTGTCTCGAAGCTCAGTCTGAGCGGTCCTTCTGACAGGGGCGATTCTAGATTTTTTTTAAAATTTTTTATATGGGGGCCACTACAAAATATTGGGGTGGCACACCAAAAACAGAATTTCCAGTTTTATTATGCTGTTGTCAAATATAGGTTACAAAAAATATGGCAAAAAAAGACAAAGAAAATAATTATATGCTTAGTTAATGTCCTGCTATTAAAGTTGAAATCACTGAAAATTGCTATATATGAAAACCAAATAAGATTTTGAAATCCATAATAATCTGTTTTACGTAGGAATAAATTAGTTAATGTTTCAACTCGTTGTAGGATGCCTTCTTCTCTCTTGTATTCACGTTTATTAGAATTATTTCCAACATAGGACAGTCTTGAAGATGCTATGTGAAAATCTTAGCATCCTCAGTGCTACTTCCTGCCACCCTCTCCAAACCATACATCACAGCAGGTCTAAACCTTCCCTTTCTCTTTTGCTGCTATCCTTCTTTCATAAATCACTCTGATAACTCATCTCCACCCACTGAAGATATAAATCTTTAAAAAGGCTATACACGGATCAGGCATAACAGTATGACTGCAATAAAACAGCCCTGACCCATCAAGGTATGGACTCCACTAGACGCTTGAAGGTGTGCTGTGGTATCTGTCGCCAAGATCTTAGCAACAGATCCTTTAAGTTTTGTAAGTTGTGTTGTAAGCATCTCACAGATGCTCAATTGGATTGAGATCTGGGGAAAGTCAACATCTCAAACCATTCCTGAACAATTTCTGCTTTGTGGGGCTGGATGCATTATCCTGGTGAAAGAGGCCAAAGCCATCAGGGAATATTTTTCCATGACAGGGTGTACATGGTCTGCAGCAATGCTTAAGTAGGTGGTACGTGTCAAAGTAACATCCACATAGATGGCAAGACCCAAGGTTTCCCAGCAAAACATTGCCCAAAGTGTCACATTGCCTCCGCTGGCTTACCTGGAACATCCTGTTACCAGGTAAGTGACACGCACATGCACCCACCCATCTACATGATGTAAAAGAAAACATGACTGACCAGGCCACCAGGACACCCCGACTGATCTGCAGTAGCTCATCTGTTGGACTGAACCACTTCATTCCCCACATGCATCAGAAAGCTTTGGCTGCCCAAAAACCTGTTGCTGGTTCACCGATGTTCCTTCCTTGGACCACTTTTGATTGATACTGACCACTGCAGACCAGTAACACCCCACAATAGCTGCAGTACAGCTGCAGTAATTTGGTACATACTACTGGTATAGTTTTTCCATAATCACAGTAACACATATTATTTTGATTTAGATTTTTGTCCCCTGTCATCATTCACCTACTGAATTCTTACTGGGTTGTGTTAACATTTAAATGGTCCGTTGACCCACTTTCAAGCTTTTTTTTTTTTTTTGGTCATTGTGGAAGGAAAGTGGCCTGAAAGTGTAAAATGCTTTTATGAAAATTTAATCTGGTTTAGCAGAAAATTTACAAAAAAATTTGATGATTCGAAATGGAGTAACTCAGATCTTGAAAATGAAAATGCACATATTTAACAAAATATTTTCTGAGTTTTAATTAGAGTACCATCTGGAAGCTCCAGAATTTTATTCTATTCAGACTAGACTTTCTACTGATATTTTTGTTTATGTGGTACAACTTGTCATATTTGCTCAACCCAGCATGAAAGTTGAATGGAAGTGGTGGGTTTTTTTTTATTTTTCTGACTAAGAATTTCTTATTAAAAAGGCTTCTACATGCTTCATTTTGTAGTTTTGTGAAATTCATCTATATATCATTTAGAAATTGTTACTAACTTGTCTTTTGCAATTGAAGTTTTTATTAGTGTGTGCTCAAATATGGGACTTTGCTGGAGTGCTGGGTCTTCTTTTTCATATTTTAACTAGCCAATACTCAGACATTTCTGAATGTATCCATCCCAAATTACAGATGCTGATTTATTTGGATGATAATAGAGTCCAGTGAAAAGTTCAGGTTTTTATTTCTAATAGTTTTTAAGATATTCATGTTCAAACATTGGAGCAGATTTCACTGAGCGAAAAAACGTTGCTTAGCCGATTTGAAATGGAGTGAGCCTCCTGCCAAAATGTTTAATGATTTAAAGTTATTAAAACAGCTACAAACGTGGCTTATGAAGGGTTGGATCAGCATTATCCCTCCTTGTGATTAAACTCCACACGTTCAAAACATCACCCATGCTCTTCCCACTCCAAACCAGCAGACTCTCTATCTGATGTATTTTATCCGTTTTGTCATTATATTTTTGACACAGATATTAAACGTGTCCGTCATCTGTTCGGTTCACTGTTCAGAGTGAGTAAGAGTGAGACAGGTGTTCAAAGGGCTCCAGCTCCAGAAGAACACTCACCTGGCTGTAATTTGAGCTCATCAGAGGATCCGCGATGGAAAGGCTTAGAGAGAAGTGAATGTAATGGTCTGTTTCTGCACACTGATCAAAAGATCACACTGAAACATTTTGACTTTTTTTTTTTTTTAAATAAAGAGCAGTATTTGTGATTAATTCACAAAGCAGATCTGTATTTTTTTTTAAACTCCTGTTTTCAAAGCCACTTTGCCTTTCAGCAGCGTTTATTTGTCATCAAAGTGTGACTGATACCAATTAAGCTTGATTAGGTAGCACACCTGTCTTCAGTTAGGCGTCCTGTGGAGGCTATAAAGGCTCTCCAAAGAGACTAGCCAGATCCATTTGCTAGAGAACAACGGTTTCTGAAGCCCTGCAGCTCTTTTGATCAACTTTTGCAACACCACCTCCACCCATGGGAAAAGAGAAGACTCACGTTAACGTGGTGATCATCGGTCACGTTGACAGCGGCAAATCCACCACCACTGGACACCTGGTCTACAAGTGTGGAGGAATTGATCAAAGGAGGCTGGAGAAATTTGAGAAGGCTGCGAATGAAGTGAGTAAAAAAAAAAAAAACAACTTCTCCAAAACTTCCAACTTAAGTGTTAAACTCGTTCTGCTTGACTTCCAGATGGGGAAGAGCTCCTTTAAGTTTGCCTGGGTGCTGGACAAGCTGAAAGCTGAGCGGGAACGAGGAATCACCATTGATATCACACTGCTGAAGTTCAACACCCAGAAATACAACATGACTGTAATTGATGCTCCAGGCCACCGTGACTTCATCAAAAACATGATAACTGGGACGTCACAGGTAGGAAGTGCATGTATGTTTGATCTGTTGCTATGAACGCTGCCTTTTTCTAAAGCTCATATCATTTCAGGCTGATGTTGCCCTCCTGGTGGTCTCCGCAGCCAAAGGAGAGTACGAGGCCGGCGTGTCTCGGAGTGGTCAGACCAGAGAGCACGCCTTGCTGGCTTATACGCTAGGTGTAAAGCAAATCATAGTCTGTGTGAACAAGCTGGACCTGACCGAGCCGCCTTACAGCCAGAGCCGCTTCGAGGAAGTGATGCGAGGGGTGAGCGGCTTCCTCAGGAAGATCGGCTACGACGCCACTGCTGTGCCCTTTGTTCCAATTTCGGGCTGGACTGGGGAGAACATGATCACCGCATCTCAAAGGGTAAAGATGTTTTCAAGCGCTTCTTCCCTTTAATACCCCAGAAGTTGACTTGCAATGCTGTAAAAGTAACATCTACACAGATGCCATGGTTTCAAGGCTGGAAGGTGAGACAAAGGGAAGGGAATAAAAGTGGGAGAACACTGCTTGAGGTCCTGGACTCGATTCAACCACCTGTGCGCACAGTCAACAAGCCACTACGATTACCTCTGCAGGATGTCTACAAAATTGGAGGTGACGTTAAATGGCGCTTTTGTTCCCCTTCTCTTGATTTCTTGGCCTGTGAGCTCAATGATGGCTCCATTTAATAAAAATGCAGCAGAGGAAGTACAGTGTCTGTAAACATGTTGAAATTGAAGTGTTTTCACTCTTCCAGGAGTTGGGACGGTGCCAGTGGGTAAAATTGAAACTGGTGTCCTGAAGCCTGGCATGATGCTGATGTTCTCCCCTGCCAAGCTCACTGCAGAGGTAAAGTCTATTGAGATGCACCACCAGGGGCTGGAGACTGCTCTGCCCGGCCATAATGTTGGCTTCAACATTAAGAACGTGTCCGTGAAGAATCTGCGGCGTGGGGACGTGGCTGGCAACGCTCAGCAGGATCCTCCTTCAGATGTTAAAAGCTTTGACGCTCAGGTTGGTTCACTGCAGTAAGAAATTAACTCGTTTTTGGTTTTTCCACTAAACTGTGCTTTTGTCTTAGGTGATAATCCTGAATCATCCAGGGAAGATCAAAGCAGGCTACTCTCCAGTTCTGGACTGCCACACTGCCCACGTCACCTGCCGCTTTGCCGAACTGAAGGAGAAGCTCGACCGCCGCACGGGCAAGAAGCTGGAGGACCACCCGCAGATCCTCATGTCTGGAGATGCAGCCACAGTCAAACTGGTCCCCATCAAGCCCATGTGTGTGGAAAGCTTCTTCACATACCCTCCTTTAGGTAAGCACAGATCTCTTCATGCACACAACTCTGCATGTATGAGTCTCCTGGCTGCGCCCTTGTGTTAAAACTGGCTCGACTCCACAGGTCGCTTTGCAGCGAGAGACCTGAAGCAGACAGTCGCTGTTGGAGTCATCAAGTCAGTGGAGAAGAACCACGGCTCAAAACCTCACAAAGCTCAAGTTTGTAAATAAGTTTTTGGTTTACCAGAGGTCTGGTAATGCTGCTTCATGGGAAGAGTTTTATTTGGTGAAATGTGTTTGTTGTGACACACAAAGCTTATGTTGTCTTTAAAGTGTATAGTATCCCTATGTTGATAAACCCAGAAGTAGTTGGCTTTATTTTTGGTTTAAAATAAAATCTCTCAAAAATAGTGTGGAAAAAACTGGTTTGTCTTTACTGTCAAAACATCAACTGCGTCTTAATGTGCATCTGAAAGAGCTTCAACTAAACTCTCCTCAGGGATTTTTAAAAAAAAATATTGTTTATTAGTTCTGACTATGGTCTGGATTTAAGTGCATTCACAACAGCTGGTGTTAATCTAAACCTTTAATGTCACTTTTGAGTGGCACATGGAGTCACTTAAGTGTACTGTACTAGTAGTTTGTGCCTTGCTTCAGCAAAAGAATGCTAGTGTTAAACCCTATTTAGCACATTTAAGTTTAAAGTTTTCAATATTTCTCCCCTAAACCCAAGCCTCTACTCCAGATTTAAGGCTACTTGAAGTGTTTTTGGTTGGTGTGCATCTTTAACAGAAAATCAAGAGGAAGTGGTTTATTGTCATTAGACTAATCCAGTAATCTACATTATTGTAACTCTGTGCTTTATACTGCATGTTTAAATACAGAATCTGAGAACTGAGAAATTAATCAGTTAAATACAATTGAACAGTTTAAATGCTAGGCTAGTAAATGCCAGCCTCTACAAATGGCATATTTAAGTACTTGAATATAACATTGGCAGTAAAAGTTATAGAAAAAATGGTAAGATGGCATTTACACACGTAGCCAATTTTTATCTGACAAACCCCCAAAACTGGGTCTCTAAAGTTAAATTCTGGAGAAATCCCAAATGTTTCTCACGACTAACATCAACAGTAACTTTAGAAATGCCTGCTTGGCTTGTAAAGTTTCCAGCAGAAGTAATAAAGATCTCAAAACCACATGGCAACCAAATAAAAGACCAGGCTCAAGGATTAAATACAGCACTTTTAATGATACAATGGGTTGATGGGTTTGTTCCTTAACATGGGAAGAACTGCAGGTCTGTGTGGACCAGGTGAAAATACATCTGCTCTCTGAAGTCCACCTTGTCTAAAAAGACGTCGCTGGTTCACAGGCAAACCTGGAAATGTATTGAATCCAAGGGGCAACTGCTGGAGCTGAAACATGAAGCCAGCAGGGAAACTGCAGTTCCTCTGGTGGCCACTTGAGGCTGGCTCCAGAAGGGAGTAGACTCCCATGTTAAAGTAACTTGACAGCATTAAAAAGCATGTTTACAGCCTGGTAGAAAAACATTTTTGGTCTCACAGGTAGTTTTTTTTTTTTTAAACTCATCCATCTAGACATAAGTTAGGGGCGTGGCCACATTGATTGAAAGGCATCCCAATTGTTGTCTGCTAAACCTCATCCACTTTGTGCTGTTGGTGCCTTTCAGAGCATTTCTAATAGAGCTCAACTAATATCATAGTTTGCTGTGTGGTAGACGATCCAAGAAGTTTCTCCTTCAATTTTGCTGAGTTAAATTCTAGGATTATTATCATTAGTGTTACTCAGCGCACCCATACTGTTTGTGAATGCAGCGTGCCATATAAGGCTTTGAAAAACCAACATGGCATCGACCAAAACAGCACCAAAGCTTCAAAAAAAATAGTCCAAAACCAGCATCCATCTTTTATACTGCCTATAACTGAATCCGGTAATGGAGAATGATATCACATGACTCAAACTAAAAAAAGGAAAAAAAAATTCAAGCTCATGAGGTTTTACAAGACACTGAACTGTGAACACAGGTTGTTGTGAGACTTCTAGCCTGTCAGAAAAATCAAGTTATTGCTAAGATGTCCTCTGAAGTTTCCTGTACTTGTCATTAATAGTGGCTTTTAACAACAGGATACCTTTTGCGTAGTCCTGCTTTATATTAATAGTGGCTCTTCAAACCCTGAGGTGAGCGTCGTCGAACGCAGCACTCCACTCATTTCCAGTCATTGTTACACCATGCACAGAAAAAAGGTCAAAGGACTGTGGAGATGGCGTCAAGTTCACACACAGAGCATACATACAGTGAACAGTGTAACAAGGAGTAAATTAGTGACCTACAGTGAACCACAGGCGTTGATATTCCACCACACAGTAGCAGCAGGTTTCTATACTGTAAAACAACCATAATACGAGTACACACAAAGCAAGCAAGAACAAGGAGTACATTAAATGACTTTTTTTTTTTCTTCTTTCTTCCATCTTGGGAAGAGTCAGTGGGAGACTTCCTGCCTCTTCAGTCAATTGTGGTGGTAAACATGGATGCAAGACACAAACAATGACCTATTTCACATTCCATTTCATATTTGTCCTTTTTCCAGAAATATAAGCAGATAGTTATTTGAGGGCCGGTAAAATCAATACAGATAAAATTCAAACTCTACCACCCTGATGCTTAATCTGACAGGCAGAGAGCAATGGTACATGTTTTGTACAATAAAACATGTATGTACACTCACACACAAATATATATATTTACATACATATATACACAGTAACAGCATAAACATAGACTTTTAGGTAAGTGCTAGGGTTTTGAGAGTGGCTTAGTCATAGCCGTGCTATAGGGTTAAGATAATACTGGTAGAGGAAGAATACACACATTCTTTGTACAGCATGGATGAGGCATCCATGGCTAGATGAGCCTTCTTGGGGTTTCTTTTTTTTTTTTTTTTTTTTCCTTTGGACACT
>VVHJ01014293.1:9901-32423 GCA_015107715.1 Tylochromis polylepis | reverse complement strand
GTTCCCACTAATATCCAACAACTTCGCACAGCCATTGAAGAGGAGTGGACCAACATTCCACAGGCCACAATTGACAATCTGATAAACTCTGTGCGAAGAAGATGTGTTGCACTGCATGAGGCAAATGGTGGTCACACCAGATACTGACCGGTTCTGAGTCCCCAGACCCCCAATAAAGCAAAAAACTGCACATTCCAGGGTGGCCTTTTATTGTGGGCAGTATAAGGTACACCTGTGCACTACTCATGATGTCAGATCAGCATCTTGATGTGGCACACCTGTGAGGTGGGATGGATTATCTCAGCAAAGCAGAAGTGCTCACTATCACACATTTAGACTGATTTGTGAACAATGTTTGAGAGAAATGGTAATATTGTGTATCTGGAATGAATTTTAGATCTTTAAGTCCATCTCATGGAAAATCGGAGCAGAAACAAAGGTGTTGCATTTATATTTTTGTTGAGTGTAATAAACTAAGGCTCAGAATTTTGGGCTGAACATGCTTAAAATTCATGGATGTTTTACTAGAAGAGGGTAACACACCAATCACGCAGTCCCTCAAACTTTTTTCTCACCACAGAGTTATTTTCTGTCTGAATATCCCCTAACACTCTAGCTACCGGAAGATCCTTCACAATGATACAGACAGAAATGTGCACAAATGTGTATTAAAAACTGGAAAATTCATGCTGATGTATCCACACACCAACTCACAGACGCAGCTGTTTTCATAAAAAGTTGTTGGTTATGACCTCTTATAGCAGAATGTTTCAAGCTGATTGCTCCTGTCTGCAGCACTGCAGGCTTAAAGCACAAACACACCAGACACACTCATCTCTTTCTCCCTTGCTCCGGCTTTCACAGCTAGACAGTCTTTCATACACAAAAGAAAGTTTCCCTGTAGCCTTTCTTCTTCTGTCCAAGCTTGAGACTTACACTAATTAAAAAAATATTTTAGTCATTTTTAACTCATTATCTTGTGAATGTTTTATTCATTTGTTCTGATGGCACGCTTTGTTTCAGAAGAGAATATGATTTGCTGGGAAAGAAAGAGTGGGAGGCTTACATGATGACAGTAAGTTATTTTGACATGTAGAGGGCCTGTCTGGCTTCTGTTACTATCCTTGGTGTGCTTCTATGAAAATAAGGTATTGTATGATAAACTTTTTCATGAATGGAAGGGCTCCATTATTGAAGTTCTGTATGTCCGAAACAGGTAAGGACTCAGTTTGATAAAACATCAAAGTTACTATCTTGTGCTCAGACTAGTGATAAATGTACAACAATAAAATGAACACCATCAAATTATTAATTCCTCAAAGGTTTCCAGGTGGATATTAAAATATTAAAATCTCAGTCGCTTTTTATTTTGTTGCAACAAATGCTTAGGTCTGCATGTGCCCATCACTATTCTATGCAAAGATTATTGGTAAGTATTCAAATGTCACCTTCATGTTGATATTTTCTTATAGTGAAAGTACTGTTCTCTGATACAATGATCTGTACACATGGCAAGTGCAGACTTCAAGCTTGACCTGAAAATGTTAAAAGGAACATATTCATGTGCAAGTTTACCGCACAAGATATAACTTTCTGCTGATGAAGTGGCATTTGTAATTTCTTAAGCCCTAGTCTTAAAGGCCCAGGGACAGAGTTTACAAGACCCTGGTAGCCAGAAATTATTTGGGAAAAATGTGTATTCCCCAACCAGTTGGCAAGTGTTTGCTGAAGGTTGCTAGCATTTACAGGATTAACCTCCTTGCTTACCAGCACATTGCCAGAGTTGCTACAGAGTTTGCATATCCAAAGCAATCACAACTATTGACAAAGCTACCACAAGGATTGCTTTGGCAGTCATAAGATTTCACATAGTCACTGCCAGCAACATCCAAGAAACCAGTCGCCAAGCGCCCAGGGAATACTCTTTTTTCCATGGAAACCTGAGGCGTCCAGATAGTCAATGATTGGCCTCTAGGTTTGTGTGACAGGGCCTAGGAAAGAGATAAGATTCCCCTCTTGTTAAAAACACTACTTCTCTCCCTCCCAAATGAATAAATTGGCACTTTAACAAAACTCAGCACAACAGCTTTTTGCCCTGGTTGTTCCCACCTGGCAAGACCAGTGAGGCATGAACACAGGAAGGTGAAATATCACACAAACGGCTTCCTACTGTCTAAATATTTATTAAAAGATGTGTAGACAAATATTTATGTCTCATACAATGATTTACTCTTGAAAGAACAATGTTTCATTTTTACTACATACAACAAATAATTTACTTGATTCATGATTCCTATGATAATTTATATGAGAAAGGTTTAACAATTGCTGCATTCATATAGTACAAGATGTGCAAGTTAATATATAATGACCATTATAGCCATTATTTAATGGCTATAATGGTCTTCCAATCATAAACAATGTTTTTCAGAATGTTTGGTTATTGCTTCTGTGATTGGCCAGTGAGCTGACCTGTGTGTACTCTGCCCCCTGTCCAGTGTCAGAAGGAACAAGCTCTATCCTCTCAGTGAACCCCCTCGCACAAGCGGTTAAGAAAATAGATGGACTGATGGTTATGGCTTAGCATTTTTTCACAGTTTATGCAGGGCTGATTATCAAGACATTTCACACCAGGGAATCATTGGACACAGTCAGTGGATACATGAAAACTACTAAGGCAATAAAATGTTCTCTCTCTTCTCTACATTGTTAAATGTCCTCGGGACTGCCAAATCTTACAAATCCTCTCCATGGCCTAGCACATCTGAAAGCATCGAGTTAACGGACTGGAACAGCTGCAAGCATTATCTCCTTTCTAACAGGTCTGGAAAGTACTTCTAAAAAAAGCCAGTCTGGACTCCATTACCGACATCAAATTGTCAGTATTTGGTGCTTTTTTTTTTTTGCTTTTTTTTTAAACGGGAAGAAAGGAGTTCATTTGACTGCCAGTTATTGGTACCAGCCATACGGACAATATAACCAAAACACCACATGCTCTGTGTGCACTCCAAAGCTGAACCAAATCTTTGGAAATGCTGCAGGTGGCAACCAGTTTAGAAAAACAAAAACACTGTAATTATGCAGGACAAAAAAAAACTAAGGTGGAATTCACTAAAAAACAAAAAGCAAGACGGAAACAGAACCTTATGCCATAAGAATCAAAGAAGTGGCAGTCACAAACATCACTGCATGGTGACACAGCAGCATTTCAGTCAATCGGTCAGCTGCAGCTGTCAAACACAGAGGTGGCAGACGGTCATTTTGATCCCTTATAGAAAGAATGTGTGACAGAAAGTTTGTAGTTGATGTTAATTTGCATAATTACTGTTACAGCCCTGCCTTATAATGCCCTGTCTGCTTAACCCATGTCAGCGTTCTGTTACTAAGCTTTCCTGTGCTGCACCTCAGCTTACTGACCCTGTGACTGTCGTGCCTTTCTTTCTTGACAGAAGGTGTGCCCCCATTCAGTCCTCCAGTCATCAGGTTCTACAGTCACATACACAACATTAGTGTTGATGTCATTTGTGCGGAGCTATCATTTAAAGCCAGCAGTCCATCACTGTGCCTGTGTTTGTTTCTATGAGAAATGTTTGCTGTTTTTCCTTGCGGATTAGCAGAACAAGCACATAACAGAACAGATACCAAATCAGTTTGAATTTGGCTGTGAAGTTGACAGCTGATTTCGAGGTTGAATAAACTATAAGCAGAGTCTGTCCTTCTGAATGTGCAATTCCTCTATGAGGCTCTACACAGGACTCTGCTGTTATTTTGAATACACAGTTGTGTGAAAAAGTGTTTGTCCCCTTTCTGATTTCCTACTTTTTTGTGTTTGTCACTCTTAAATGTTTCAGATCATCAAACAAATTTAAATATTAGACAAAGAAAACAAAAGTAAACACAACATGCAGTTTCTAAATGGAGGGAAAAATCCAAACCTACATGGCCCTGTATGAAAAAGTGATTGCCACCCCTCACACCCTCATTATAACTTAAATTAACTGTGGTGTATCACATCTTTGGAAAGCTGAGTTTAATTTCTCTAGCCACACCCTGGCCTGATTACTGCCACATCGGTTCTCAATCAAGAAATCACTTAAATAGGACCTGCCTGACAAAGTGGAGTAGACTAAAAGATTCTCAAAAGCCAGACATCATTCTGCGATCCAAGGACATTCAGGAACAAATGAGAAACAAAGTAATTGAGATCTCTCAGTCTGGAAAAGGTTATAAAGCTATTTCTAAAGCTGTGGAACCATTATTCACAAATGGCAAAAACATGTAACAGTGGTGAACCTCCCCAGGAGTGGCTGGCTGACCAAAATTACCCCAAGAACACAGCGACGACTCATCCAAGAGGTCACAAAAGACAGCGTCCAAAGAACTACAGGCCTCACTTGCCTCAGTTAAGGTCAGTGTTCATGACTCCCCCATAAGAAAGAGACTGGGCAAAAATGGCCTGCATGGCAGAGTTCCAAGACGAAAATCACTGCTGAGGAAAAGGAAGATAAAGATTTGTCTCAGTTTTGCCAGAAAACATCTTATTGAACCCCAAGACTTTTGGGAAAATACTCTGTGGACTGACGAGACAAAAGTTGAACTTTTTGGAAGGTGTGTGTCCCATTATATCTGGTGTAAAAGTAACACAGCATTTCAGAAAAGGAACATCATATCAACAGTAAACAGGATAATGGCACATCTCTGTGATAGGTAAGTTTCCTTAATTTTTGTAAGTTTCTCCTTTAACAGGATCTGTTTGTGACCTCAAGCTGAAGTTCACTTGGGTTCTGCAAAAGGACAATAATCCAAAACACACCAGCAAGTCCACCTCTGAAAGACTTTGGAGTGGCCTAGTCAAAGTCCTGACCTTAGTCCCACTGAGATGCTGCGGCATGACCTTAAAGGTGGTTCATGCTCGAAAACCCTCCAATATGGCTGAATTACAACAATTCTGCAAAGATGAGTGGGTCAAAATTCCTCCACAGTGCTGGAAAAGACTCATTGCCAGTTATCGCAGTTATTAGGTTTAGGGGCAATCACTTTTTCAGACAGGGCCATTCCACTTAATAATAAACACCTTCATTTAGAAACTGTGTTTACTTGTGTTATCTTTGTCTAATATTTACACTAAGTGTGACAAACTACAACAAAATAGGAAATCAGGAAAGGGGCAAACACATTTTCACACAGCTGCAAACAGCCTGTAAACAGTGAAACCAGATGGTACTGTAAGCATTCCTCACTCCTAAAGGTCTTACTACTGTGTCAGCTTCCACAGTTCACAAAGTCTTCAATCAGAATTTAATCCTCACCAGTCAAACTTTTTTTGGCAATTTGATTAAATTACACCATATAAAAAAACTCAGAGCTAACTGCATCAGGCACTGATGAATGGCCTCCTAGCCAATTAAGTTGAATTAAATATATCGTGTGCAATGCTGACTCAAAGACAATTTAAGGACCTAGAAAAAGAAAGACAAGAAGTACAGGCCTGTAATTTTTTTTTTAACTCAAATTCTCTACTTGATGGAACATATAAAGACACCGACTCTAATTACTGAGACAATGTGGCAGGCATTTAAAACACTAAAACATTTCAGGATATTGTTCTTGTGTTTGAATATCTTCCTAAGTGATTCCTAAAAAATCTTTTTGAAGTATTTTTTTTCTGCCTCCTGTCCAATAAGGCTGCCATTCAAGAGGTGGTAAGGCAGTTTCATATCCTTTTCATGGTCACCTGCTAAAAACAGAGAGGGAGAGTGAGCATTACATGAGAGGATGTGCACAAGCACCTGTCTCGATATGTCCCCTAAAGACGTTGCACTAGCACACACACAGACAGGATTTTTTTTTCTATTCCTCTCTCTCTACCTCTCTCTAGCAGATAGGCACATGTACACACAAAAACACACATCCTTAGAAAAAAAACATATATTATTTTATGCACTGCGCAAGGTGCAAGGCAAATCATCCAAAGAGGAAAAACTGTGAGGGGACACATACATGCTTTTGCATGCTAAGGTACCTTTTTTTGTTACTTTCTCTGAATGTAAAACTTTACTAAACAATGTTTACTAATTATTTATTTACATTACTAATTATTTATTTATAATATCTCAATGGTTATTGTAACATTTTAACTTACTTTTAAAGTATAGAGGAGGAGTCACTATGAAGTCATTGTAAATGAGCCCTTAGCAAACCACAATGGAGAGCCACGTTGGGGGGACTGCCAAAGAATTGCTCTTTTTAGAGTATGAATAGGAGCATTCCACCATTACATAGGAAAGTCCCTTCTGACTGATTGTTAAATTTGTCATTAAAATCCGCCCTTAAAAAGAAGAAGAAGAAGAAAAATATGATGTGAATAATAACCTTATGTAAGAACATATGGACGACTATGTTATCAGGTGACATTTATTTAATTTCATAATATAATATTACTATTAACTACAATATATATTCTTACCACCTTAAGCGTTTAACTATAATCAGCGACATGACATGAAAAAAAAAAAGAAACATATCTGCCAGGAACATTTAAAGTCAGAGTCAAAGCTTTGTTGAAACACACCAGAAACATGGTAAACAGCTGTTAAACCAGTAGCTTTAAAAGTCCCCAGTCACTGATTGGAACATATGAAACTGCCTCGAGTCAGACCTGGACCCTCCCCTCAAAGGTGCCATCCCTCCTCATCAAGCATCCAGTTTGCATTGCTCCCAGCAGCTGGAAACAATAAGGCAATCAGTAAAGCACAACAAACTGCGTGTTGACTCCCCACCACTAATGTAGCTGAAAGTTAAAGTCATATCTACCAACAACAACACTGAAGTTTTGTTTTTTGCCTCTGACTTGCTATCAGAATTTGTAGGTGTATCATTGTCAAAGTGTGTAATGCAGAGATGTATGCACATAAATATGGGGAGTTTACAACAAGGTTACACCCACTGTTTGGAACAAGAAGATCAGATTAGACTCTGTCTGAAAGCATCTTAAAGAGTCTGCACAGGTGACGTCAAGATAAACTTGTACCAGAAAGATTGGAAGAGAAAATCATGGAGAAGGAAAGGAACAGCTCATGATGCGAAGCATACCATATCATCTTTCAAACATGGTGGAGGTAATGTTACTTATGATGTGACAGCTAGTAGAAGTAGCAGGATGAATTCTAAAGATTATAAGGGCTTTACTCTGCTCAGTCAGCCAGTTGCCTCAAAACTGATTGTACAGCACTTCACAGTGCAAATGGATAAAGACCCAAAGCACACTTCAAAAGCAGCCCATGAGTTTCCCAAGGCAAAATTGGATATTGTTTGATACCTGAGTCTGTCACCTGATCTCAACACAATACAGCAATGCAGAGAGAAGCACAGACAAGCAGCACCTGAAGGTCACTGCATCTCAAGGGAACAAACATAGGATCTGGTGATGTCCATGGGGTTTTTTTTTAGTTTGAGCCTTTGAAAATGGGGGACGTATGAAAATGTTTCTAATTTCTAAACAGTTAATTTGATAATTTATTTAGTTTTGATATTCTGCACTTCTATCCCATTTTAATTGAATATCATGGTGTACGGAGGCCAAATGATAAAAAAGAAAATCGTCATTGTCCGAATGCTTATGGATTAACACTAAAAATCAATGTCGAAGTCACAATAAGAAAAAAGACAGTATATCCTTTACATTACAGATTTAAATGCAAAATAATGTTAAATTATATCATGCTGAGATAAAAACAAATTCTCAGATTATTTCCAAGTGTAAACACAGGCACACATGTAAGCACACAGTATACGCTACATTGCAGCCTGCAAACATTGGCCCTCAGCTTTCAGCATATTCATTCAAGGTCTGAACCCATTTATACTGAATAACTCTAATTAGATACAAAAGGGAAAAAAGCATATTTGATGGAAGTGTGGGTGCATAAGCAAAGTGAGAAATGAGGGATAAAGAGATAAACTAGACAACTATAATTCTGCTTAAAGCTGTGAAACTATGTATTCTAAAATAATGTCAGATGTTCAGGCATACAAGCCTTAATACAACCTTGTCCAGACATGGAAAAAAAAGAACATGGTAAATAGTGCCTGCACTCTGTATCCTCCTGTAATTAGTATCTATTATGAAAACCAGATGTTAATTATAGACACAAAACATTCATTCAGGAAGCACAGTTGTTATTCAGATTTCATCCTCTCAGCCTTTGGCACTCATGGATTAGTCAACTCAAATTATAGGGTCATCTTTTGACTAAATGGCAAATTTTGCCTGCTAGCTAATGGTGCTGTTGTATATTTTAGCAGTCTTTCATTGTTTTAGTCCTGTGTTCTGGTCCCAGTTGTTTGGTTTCACTGTAGTTCGAATGCTCTTTATTACCTCTCGTATATCGAACCTTCTTGTTGCATTTAGTTTGTAGTTACTGTTTGCCAGTTATGGAGTTTGTTATTTGTGTTTAGTTCCCTCGTTATTTTCCCTTCCTCTTCCTGTCTACACCTTACTCCAGGTCAAATGAACAGTTTTAGTTCTTGTGTTTCGTTGTGCTTTGGTTTCTATCTTGAGTTTATTATTCCAACCTCCTCTGTGCTCCTTATGTATTGTGTTTTAGGGTGAGTCTTTAGTAGTTATCTTTTGGGTTATTTCCTGTTTTGCTTTGATAACTGTCTCCTGTGACTTCCTTTGAGTTTTACTTCCCTCCTGTGATTGTCTGCACCTGTATCTCGTTTTCTCCAGCTGTCTCTACTCCCCTAATCACCCTCTGTGTATAAATAAACCTGTCCTCCTTGTAGCTTTGTCAGATTGTCTGTTGCTGTTCCTCCTGTGCTCCCTGAGTAAATTTGTTTCCTTCCTTTGTTTGTTGGTTGCCCTTTGGACTTTAACCATCATGAGTTCATGTTGTTTTTTATCAACTACTGTTATGGAAGTATACCGAAGTGTATATGTAACAATGTTACAAAATGAATTCTGAGCAACAGACGACATACAACATATTTTTCTATGGCTTTGCAGGTCTATCAATCTGATTACCTGTTTAAGACAATGCAACTGGGTGTAGGGATTCTAAAATGAGTGTTTTGCATCACACATTTCTGGCTTTCAGGTGGATCCAATCCAGATGAGTAACAATGTACCTCTGTAATTTTGAAAACTGAACAAACTGAAGTAGGTACTAAAGTCTCTTTTAATTTTATAAAACCTGAGGCCTTTATTTGAATCCCTCTATATTACCTCTAGGTATATAAACCTGTTTATAACCACTGTACTATTTTTATAATATGTTCTGTTGATCTATGATCTATGATCTAGCTGTCCTAGATCATAGTGATATAATATTGCTTCAGTCTGATGAGGAAGAGTGTGTTTGTACAATAGTTGAGTTTCATATGTTAAGTACATGGTGACTAGGACTAACACAGTAATGAATGCATAAAGGACTTTGTCACTCTAGAGCAGTAATGTCAAACTCCTTTTAGATTGTGAGCCACATATGGCCCACTTTTTGATTTTAAGTAGGTTGGAGCAGTGAAACTCCACTTTCTGTCAGCATAAAAAAGTTTGACCTCAGATCAAAGCCCTCAGATAGCTTAATATAAGAAAAAGAAGTGTAATTTCAACAGTACATCTCAGATTTTCTACATGATAAAGACATGTTGCTCTAGTAAATAAGAGAAATCTGTCAACATGACTCTTTGGGCTGAAATAGTAAAAAGAATGTGTAAAATTACAGAAAAATGCTGGTAGCCCATTGTCTTTGCATGTTCTCAGTCAACCAGTCATGGTAGTCCAAGGAGCTTGAAAAGAAAGCAACTTAAAGAAGTCCAGTTGCTTTCTTTCCAAGCTCCCTAGGCTGGTAGCTCATTGACACAATTTTTTATGAATTCACAGAAAATGCCCAGTTTTATTTAATTTTATTTTTCTGTGGACCCATTTAAAAAAAAAAAAATCATAGTAGATACTGAAAAAATGTAGTTGTTTATCTATTATTTAATTATTTCAGTGTAGTAAGAAAGGCCTTTATTGTTGGGTAATGCCATCAAATTTATTAAAGTATAAGTTTAAAAATACAAAATTTATGCCCTTCTTCACATTTTCTAAAGCGCTCCAGTGGGCCGGATTGGAGTATTTACTGGCCCAATCAATCATAAATACTGCATTACTGCACACACAAACACACACAGATGCACAAGTACATAGTGGTCATTCATCTAAAGTTTCTAAATTTTCTGCCCATATGCTGGAATCCAGTTTGTATTGAAATAAACAGTCACTGGTAATGTTGCCATCTGGTGGAGTACAAACTCTGGTCCAACACTCGTCCCTGGTGCACAGCAAATAAAACTCCTGATCAAAACGATTGCCTCTGAAAATATTTAGGTATAGATTTGGACAGAAGTCAGGGCATAAAATATTGCTCTGACTTCTAAACACCAAAACATACTGCGAATAGGAAGTGTATTAAGAGAGTTTTAGATAGTGAAAAATATGAATGTTTGGATGTATTGCTAAATAAATATGTAATGTTGTGTACAGCTTAGAGCCAAACTGTCAATCCCCTGATGAGTCACAGTTGTCAATCACAAAAAAGTGTAGTAGGGTATGTGTAAATTGTGCAAACTATCAAACTACCTTTTTGTTTTTGTTTTTTTGGCTGCTTCTCTCCCTTGACTTATTTTCCATTACTTGGCTTATCCTATCCCCTTTTTTCCATCTCTATTGTCACAACAGCTCATATCTCTGTGATAACAACGGAAGACACATGGTTTTTAGCAGCCAAAATATTTTCACAAACTAACTGAAGTTACTGATATTAAATATATAACAAAATTACATAAGAAGTTATTCCTGCAGATCAGTAGGATCTCTAGCTGTGCATGAGTGTGTGCGAGTGTGGTAAGGTGCAGGAAAACAAAACAAACCCCAAAAAACTGAAGAGAAACTAAGATGACATAACCACAGGGCTCTCTGCCAGGCCAGAGAAGAAGGGTGCCAGCAACATCCTAAGGCTTGTAGACTGAGAACACCGGGCCCAGGTGCCTCCAGTTAGCACCGACAATCCCTTCACCACCCACCAGGTATCTGAAACACATGAAGACAAAGAAACAATTGACACGAATGGGCAGAGATCGTCAGAGTGCAGTCAGCTTAAAAGATTTTCACTATAACAAGTTAGCTTATTTGTGTGATTCAATTATTTTTTACTCCCCTCATAGAGAATAAACTGTATCTGGAAAGCTCCATGAAACAACATCTGATCAATAACAGCCTGAAACCACTGCTGGATCCTACTCTCTTTCACTCTGGAAGCTGGAATTCATTCGTGACCCACAGCCAAAGCCACCGCAATAAACCCCCCCACACACACACTAGCCCTCTCATACACACATCACAATGCAATCTCTTTCTGCCTTGCATATTTATAAATACACACACGAACACAAAAAACACGCAAGCCAGCTCCAGTTGACATAGAGTGATGATGCGCCAATTGGCTGGTTACCGCCAGGCCTCTCTGTGCAAATATTTACCAGATCCCTGAAAAACTGACAAATAAAACATAAGCAGGGAATAAATTATAAACAGGGCAAACACTCATCCCAACCTGAAAATGAAAAAGTGAAATCTATCTACCAGTAATAAATATCTGAAGAGGAGGGAGTAGTAGAGAAGAATTGGAGTGCAAAGAGAGGAGATGGGGTAACAAGCGATTAGAAGGGGAGGAAAGAGAAGGAGATGAGGACACAGGGGAACAAAACTAGCTAAAAGGACAGGGGAACAGACCCAGATATGGGGGAAGGGAAGGAATGAAGATGATAAGCTCAGACAAATCCCCTCTTAATTGGCTTGAAAACACCAGTTGCATTTGGGAAAGAGACCAAAAACATCTTTCAGTTTCCTATATTTTTGGCTAACTTAACTTCCTTTTCCAGCCCAGTTTTTAAACTGACCAGAGGAAAACATCCTTGAATGCTGAGTAGATTCATTACATACTTGAGGAAATGTATCAGGAACCAGAGTAAATGACAACTGCCATGAGGGGCACAAAGTGAATCAGTGGTAAACAGAGGGTGATGTGACACTGACATGGCACCTGACAGGATACAGCTGCAGCAGAAAGGCTGACGCGGTGAGACAGGCTGACATTCAAACACGAGACATGACATAAAGGTGGTTTACCTAAAATGATGTGATCGTATCGAGAATTCCCACACCATGTCAAAGAAAGTCTATAATAATGAAACAAAAGCTGTTGGTGACTGCATGTAACGTGTTTATTGATCAAAACATGCTCCACTAAGATTAAGGCTGATAGAACATCAAACCTATGGCTAGGGGTAGAGAGCCATTGGACTATTCACATATTAAAAACAACAACAGATTTGCACAAATTCCTACTACACACTGCTCTCCTGCTGCATCTTACAAAAGCAGGAGACGAACTGTGTAAGGAACCATGATTGCCCCAGATAGGAAAAGTTCCTTGAGGTGCTAAAATACCTGGAGGGTGCTCTGAACATCTGCATAGCCCAAGCAAGAAACAACAGACTATCGAATTTTGTGTCTTGGTCAAGGTCATTCACAGTCTCCTATTCTTGCTAGTTAGCCTAAGATCCTAAATGGATTTCCTACAATTAAAAGCCATAATGTCATCAGAATCTGCTCATCTCATAGTAAGTTGCAGTTCACTTAATTATATCTACATCATTCACTTGGATTAAAAAATAATGAATGTCAGCACTGTCATCTCACAGCAATAAAGTCCTGGGTTCAAGCCCAGCCCATTTGGACCCTGAAGAACATGAATGATGATATCTAGCTTAAAAGAATGAATTAAACATATCTTTTTGAAATGCAAGTTCTCTTGAGGCATTGGTCCTTCCTTGGGAACAGGGGAATAACCTTTGAGGTTTTTCTCTGGTTTCCCCTCGGCTGGGACATGACATTGAATGTCACTGTCCTTACCATTCTGAAATAGACACATACCAAATTTTGGCATTTTTTTTAAAGTGCTGATTGAAAAATACCAACATTTTGATAAGTCACCAGAATAGAGGAGCACAACTGACAATCCAGAAGTACAACACTATTTTCATGTGGCAATTGTCCAAATTTGTAACCACCTTTTTTCCAGTTGATCTGCTCAAACAGCATGGTTTGCACCTTAAGTACCTTAATGGGCCTTTTTTGCACTTGTCATTTTCTGTCAGGTATATAAAACTTAATACAAGCCTGTAATGCTTGTCCAAAAGTATGAACTGTTCTCACAGTTTGTACATTCAGTAGCTTTAAGACCCTATTTGTGACAGTGAGCTTTTTACCCCACTTATAAAGTGGAACAGTTAATAAAAACTAGTATTAACTTTCCTCATCCAGAAAACCAACGTCAGATAAGATGAGAGGCTGTGTGGTAGATTGTAATCCAGTGGAACGACCTGAAATTAATACTAACTGTGAAACAAGAGGACATATGCAAGCTTCTGTCTAAACTTCTTTGTACCTTCTGTTTAGTTATGATTGTGCTGCTAGTACATTACTGCAATTGTAGCAGTATTAAAAACCAAAACGGACACATCATTTGTAGAAGGAGGGCTAGGGCTACCTGTATCTTTACTATTTCATCTTTTAAAACAATACAGAAAATCAGTTATGCAAAAAATCTGTGGAGGAAACTTCCCTGATGATATTACTGTAGACACCAATCTAAGGTAACATTATGTTATATTATCTGTGTAATAAGAATAGTCGCATACCTGTTTAGGTTTACCACTCTGACATGCCCAAAAATCTTCTACTAGACATCTTTATCAGATTCTCAGTCTTCAGCCAGTTTATTTGTTCTACAAAGGAGCAACAGCTCCACTTTAAGTTTCTTCTAAATATCTGACTTGCTTGTTCTACGTCTAACCCCTGAAGTCTGCAGTGGTATCATGTCAAGATCCTCACTGGAAAGGTTTTGGTTTTGTGTCGGTTTTTCAGCAGACACATTTCTCACATAATTCAGAATTGGTTTGTCAGTACTTTGTGTTTTACACCATTTTTGTCCTTCTGTATTTCTTCCTTATCACTCATGTTAAATGTATACTGCCAATCTCACAACAGCTGCTGTCATTAAACCACATTATTGTTCATTTTGTGATGCGTTCTAGTGGTACTAAAACAATGATTTATATGGAGCAAACCACTTTAGTAATGACTGCCAGTTAAAGTAGTAGCTTATGAACCGTCTACTGTTTTCTGGCAGTGAATCATCACCTCCAGCACAGAGATGCTAAACTGTCATTCCAGGCCAATTTATAGTTGGATACAGAACACTGTAGTGCCTGTTGAAAGCTGCTGTCTGATTAAGCAAGCAGAACCACTTCAACTACAAAAAGCAGGAAAGTAATTCTGCTTTCCCTTCGAACTCATGAAAATCATTGAAAGTTTAGGACAGCTCTGGAGGAGCCCACAGGCCACTTTTAAGTTGCTTGACCTCTAGACCACTGCAGACATAATGGATGAGTACTTGTTGTTATACTACGGAATTTCCTTGTGCATTTGGAATCTGTTCGAACAAAACTTGCATAGTTGGTGTACTTTACTTGTAGTGCAGTGGCTGTAATGGTCACTACAAATAGTAGGACACGCAGTTCTATTATATGTAGTAGTCCTGAAAACTACTAGTATTAAAATAAATGTATTGGTTGAATGTGGCATTGAGCATGTGACAATAATGAGATGTGTCAACCAAGAGAACACAACAATGTCCAAAGCCTTGAGCATCCGAGGGAGAAGTATCCTGAGTCCCCCGAGTCTGCCCCCTGCATAAAAGACTTGTTGGCCTTGTTCAGGTGTGCTTCGGAGTGCTCTTTTCAGAGCTCAGCTGTATCATCATTCAAGTATTCCCCCTGCTTGAGCAAAGCAATTATCTGGCAGCTTGGCAGAATTTCCTTAAGTCCAACCTAAAGTGCATCTTCATGCATTGCTTATGTGGCCCTGATGGACGTCAGTGACATGGGGCCTGAGTGGGTTATGGCTCGAGAAGTCATTATCGATTGTTGAGGCGGCCAAGTCTGTATATTTGAAGCAGCAGGCAGACACTGGAGGGCAGATGGACTGTGTGATGCCAGGCAGCAAAATCCCAGGTGTGACAGCTCAGGGAGGAGATGGAGAAAATTATTGTAATATTTGATTCAGCTTTTGATAATAATGCCAAAAAATAGATGTATGCCTAATTAATTACATTTAACCCTTGAACACCCAAGTATCATGCAGGCCGTCTGGACTGTTTTTGTTATTTTGGCTGTAAAATTACAAAATAATTCTCGTCTTTCAAAAACCATTCAAATTTTCTCTTTAGCCCAAAATGATTGAGGAGTTTTGGTAATCTGAAGCGCACATGCTAAAATCTAGGCGGAGCTGATTTTTTCTTTTTCAGAAAGCAACGCCTTGTGAATGCTTTGTGCTACCATGATACAATAAATATCCCTGTAAAGCTTGTCTTCTCTTCTTTGGGAAACCATTTTAATTTTGCACAAATGGTAGCAGAGTTACAGTCATTTAAAGAGCGCTTGTAAAATGGGCCCGCTGCCAGATAATAATTATGCTGTGCATATAATCTAGCATGTTTTATGTAATATATAAAAACAGAATACTTAAATTTCAGTAGTGGTGCATTTCTGATGCATTCCACTTTTTTTATTGTTTCACAGTCAGTATTCATTTCAAGTCTTTGCATTGGATTACAATATACCGCACAGACTCTCATCATAAGTATGAGTGAGTTCAGGGACAACATCTTCATTTTAAAGAATCTTTTGTAGTGTAGATTAAGCCTGTTAAGCACTTCTTTTCTTCTAGCTCAAGGACAAAGGTGTCAACAATGTAGAGACAACAGGAAATTAAAAGACTATATTTCTTGTTTTGACCTGAAGTCAGGCCATACATCACTGGTACAAACCCTCAGGAGTCCAGAGGCAGGCAGTGCTCAGCTTTTAGATCAATTTATGGGGAAACAAAAAAAAAACCCAAAAGCAACAAAAAAAAGACAACACAAAATAAGAATAAAATAGTCAATCTGGTATCTGGTTTTATATATTTGGTAACTGAACAAAAATGGATGATGATTATGAAATGTAGTGTATTCATATATTGATTTAGGTAACCCTAAGGCATTTTTGTCTAGCGCCACAATCACGACGTTTGCATTTCTCATTTATATTATCCCTTGACTTCTTGCACTACAACATGAGTCATGTGCTTTCAGTAGACATAAATGTATTGAGCATGTACTGCATTGGGTATCAGGGACATTCATATCTAACCTACCCTGCTAATACTGTATATAACTTAAGCTCAGCTAAGTGTAACTAGAGAGATTAAGCAGTTGCTTCAAAGGGATCATATGACAGGCAAATAATCATATTTGTACTGCCATTCAGTAAGCTTCTGCACTGTAGTACTGTGCACGGCACAACATAGGTGTAGTAGAATATAGTCAAAATTGCAAAATAAATTAATAGAAAAGGTTCAATGCAGAAATGTGATTTCTGTTTGTATGATTTGAATATAGCCAATCTATGGTGTGTTGAGTAGCTCCCAAAATGTTCTTGTCAACAAGAACTAACCCAAACTCTTACACATTCACAATAATGGGTTGCTGTACGGGTTGCTAATTCATATTTGGTCAGCATGAAAGAATGAGAAAGCAGAGAGAGCTGTAATGCCAAGGACTGTGTATAGTGCACAAGAGACAAATACCCTTATCCCCAGTGTCCACAAAGCATTAGATTGCTTTCACATAGATAAGCTGGTGAAGCCCCTGGGCTCTTACTTAATGCCCTCAGCAGCTATGCTGTTGTCTGCGTGGCTTTACATTTACAAGGTTGTTTATAATGATAATCACTGCCTGACCCAGAACAGGACTGAATCATTCAGTTACTGGCATTTCTTTGCTCACATTGCTGAATCATAAACTGTTGAACCTAGTGGAGTGAAGAACTTTACAGCCAGATATACTTACATTACTGCTAAAAATGTAAGCAAACATTTATCTTCTGAAATACTAAGATCGCTCATAAGTTCAGAGGAACGTTACAAAACTGTCTGACTTATTTATCAGCTGTCTATAAATAAATTGAGAGCATCTTATTGAATTTGTTTGCAAAGTCAAGGTAGCATTTTATGATCATTGTTTGGTTCACAGACATTCATACAAATCTGAAATACACCTATTTTCTCTCCTTTAACCGCTGTAGAGGAAATGGAAAGTTTCTAGCTGATTGTGGGTTTAGGTCTCCTGTCTTACATATTTTAAGATAAGTCCTACTTTAAATGGCCTCAGTCCTTTCATGTTTTAAGATGGATTGGCTTACCGTGAATTTGCATGCGACTGAGAGAATATGAGTACAATCACTTGGCAAAATCACAAATTAATTTGATTAGTCACTGCTAATGCTTGTACCTGAAACCATTTCAAGCCCTATAATAACACTAATGCAGAGCATTGTGCAGCAATGTAGATATTAATAATGCAGCACTGGTCAACAACAGGACACATATCACACATGCTGCGAGCAGAGGTTAATCATTATAGGTTTTATTAGCCATTTTTATTCATGTTTTATTAAATCAGGTAGTTTCTTGTGGATCAGATGCAGTATTTTAAAGAACATTTCCAATGCATTTGACTTTCTTTCAGAGTTAACATATATGGTTTAATTCTACACTATTTAGGGTTTCTTCTATGATGAATTAATGTGCTGTGATTCCAAATTTAGCATCAAGTCAATTCTAAAAAACAAAAGTTTTTATTTTCTAAAGTTTCAGTATTATGAAAAAAATATCAAAATTAATTAATTAAATGTTTTAGCTTAGGTAAAAGAATTTACTCAACACACGTTCAAGCGTTCAAATTCCTTTTGTGTTTCTATTACATGTAGTACAAGATCAGTCACAATGCTAAAACCCAAGTTCTCACACGATTAAGACCCCAGCAGTGAAAGAACTGGACAAGAAGGTTGTAAAGTGATCAATAAATGTGATCAGCAGAGTGCCTGGTTGAGTGGTCCATTTCAAGCTCTATTAACTTCACTGATGGTGTGTCAGAAGCAAAGATGAGGTTTGTCAACGAACAAATGTTTTTCACACAGTTTACTTGATTTTCCATCTAACCAAACTCATCATTTTTCTTCTACACAATGTTCCTCCATGACAAACCTATAATAATCAATATGTGATAAGGACGTAAGACATAGAGAAAATATGTAAATGTTGCCATAAATTATAAGAATTATTGTCTTAAGAGCTTACGTCATGTTTAAAACTAGATTTTTTTTCTTCTTTTTCTTTATTTTTCTGTTTAATTATATTTATTTTCACTTTTAGTCATTTACATTTTTCAGTGTTGTCAGCACTCTCACCACTGGTCAGTCACCTTGATACTATAGAGCACTTTGGTCTGTTGCTTTTTGCCTCACATTTCCTTTTCCATATCGTCCATTTATGAAAGACAATAAACAAGCCCATTTGGGAAATTACAGATAACGGAAGCATTTCTACATTACCTGTCATCTGCATTCCAATTCCACCTTTTGATCAAATTTGGTTGTTGCGTTTTGTCCCATAAAGAAGCTAATCCTGTAAATCACTGCTGTCTTCTCTCTTGAAGCATATTCAGCTAGCAGTTGTTGAATCTGGATTCTTCTGTTTTTGTGGGAATGTCCATGCCCCACTTAGAAATGCTGAAGGTTGGAACACTGACTCCTGGGAATTTACCAAGTTCCTGTTTCAGGTGTCTGGTCTCTGAGAAATCACAGTATCAAATCGCAATGGTTAATCTGATTCTCTATATTTTAGCATCTCAACAGATAAGTTGCTAATCACCTTGGTCAAGCTATGTGATGTCGATAAGTTAGAGGGTAGAGTGAAGCAGCTTTTAATAACTCATTTAAAACTTCACACAAAACAAGAGAGCCTTCACAGAGATGATTCGGATGATGGAAAGGGGCCAGTCTGCTTCCTTCAAACTGGGTTTGTTATGGTCCTATGGCTTTGTTGTGTGAGTTGGATTACTGTTTTGATGTCATCACCATTCTAGTAATGTTCCATTCTAGTGCCTATATCTTTATATATATTTACAGGGTTTTCGTGCTTGTTTGGATTGGTTTATTGCTCCAGTCATTAAGATCTTTCTTCTTGTGTTTCTGGTTCAGTCAGTGTTTCTGTGTCCAACTTATTTATCAGTTAGTGTCTGTTCCCTATCATGTTTACCGTTTACTCTTCTTGTCAGTCACGGTTCCTCATTCTAGACCCCAGAGATTTTGCTTTGAATGTGTTTATTGTTCTAATGTGGTTCTTAGTTTAGTCTTTATACTTATCGCATTTTACTATCTTGAGCCTTAGTTCTTGATTTCAGTTATTTTTTGTTGTTGTTTGTGTCCCACGTAAAGTGTATTCTGTTAGTTTCCTGTTATTTTCTGAAATTACCCCCGGTGTATCGTTGCGTCAGGTTTGTACTGTATGTTAACTCTGTCTCTGGGTAAGATGCTCCCTTGTTGGTTAGTTCCTATTTTATTTTGGTAGTCTCTGTTGCCTTGCGTACCTTGTATTGACCTTAACTTCCCTTGTCTCATTATCTCTGACTTATTCCTACCTGTCCCCCACCTGTTCTCCACTACCCTCATTACCTTATGTATTTATTGTCTGAATCTCCCCTTTTGGACTTCATATTTTCAACGGCCAGCAAAAAGCCAGACTTGTTTTATGTTCCACTCCTTGTGTTTGATCCCCATGGTCTCCACACATATCCATACATATCCGTAGTTCCGTGTTCCACAATTATCTCTCTCCATGTACTTCACTTTTCCATGTAGTGTTTCCTCAGATTCAGAGCAGTTATTAAAGCTTTCTTTTAGTTATATTATTCTAACCCTGCAAAAATTAAAATTTGCTTATTGTCAGGGAAAAAATTGAACTTTATAACCCTCCATGTAGGTCATCTCTCTTTGTTCTTATTATTCCGAGAGTTGTTAGATTTATGTTACACAGTCAAGCCTAGTTTACTTATCTGCTAGTTTTGAATTAGCCCAGAATTCTGGACTATATCACAAAAATGTTTGCATATTCACAAATATAGCAACTGTGAATTATTACAGTAAATCTTCGTTGCACTGCTACACTGCTAGATTGTGAGAAATACAACACAGGAGAAAAAAAGCATACCTGTTTACAGCATGAGCCAGACAAACCCACCTCAAAAACCCCCATATAATTGTATTCACTGATTATACTTGTTCTTTCTGTCACTTAAATGAAAAATGATCTGTTGACAAAAGCGCTAAAAAATATATATATATTTTTTTTGTTTAGTAGACACATTTTGGATTATAACTGCCAGCTGTAATAACATTCAAGTTATATAACATACAAAAACACAGGTCTTCATAACAAAAGCCATATTTTCAGTGTTGAAGCTGAGTATTAATACAGCTCAGGTACATAGCAAAGAGAGTGTAACGTAAACAAGAAGGTTGTTCGATATAATGACAGAAAAGAAATGTGTTGATTGCATTCTACTTTGTTTTCTTGTCAGTCTATAATGCTCAAAGTAGGTAGGCAATTACAGTGCAGTGCAATTATAACAGACGGTATTACAAAAACAACCCCAGCATATAACAAAAAAAAGTAATACAAAGACAGGCAATTGGTGAATGTAAATCGCTAAATAATGAATATAGTGGCAACCAATTAGATGACTATTTTATAAAATGTTAATTAAATTAAATTAATATTAAATTAAATGCTTGTAGGATGGATGTTTGAAGCATATGTTGGTGTTATTTTTTATACACTCCATGCTGTTAAATATTTATTTACTGTGAATATTTTAATTCAAAGCTTGTTAGTGTTTTCATCTATTTTATTTGGTCAACATGCATCCAACGGAGTCTGCAGAAATCCACTCACACTGAGTTACTGGTGAAGTACAGTAATTCATTGTCAAGTACCATTATTTTGATGGTCTATTGTCAGTTGAATTGTTTCACCACAGCTAATAGGTCTATTGACCCTGAAGCGCTCTACAGAGCAATGATTATTAATGTAGTGACTAGCTGCTAGGCGATCTAGGGTTAAGGGTTAAGAATCTTTAAATTACATCTGAACACCAGCGTGTGGAGAAAAGACAAGAGTGAGCATGAGTGTTAATGAGTGGAGAGACCAAAAGAATAAAATTATTAAAATAAATAAATAAATAAAAAGCAATGGGAAAAACACATTTAACAGTGATGCAGCAGTACAGCAAAGGGAAAAGGAAAGAAAACTCAGTGATCCCAGTGAGACAGTACAAGTGCTGTAATAAAGAAGAAGAAAGGAAAATGACAAAGCACAGAAATGCAAAGAGTTCATCAGGGGTTCAACAAACATAGTACATTTTTTGAGACCAAATTTCATGTATACAGTTACATTCATACTTACAGTTCAAAGGGATACAGGTTTTTTCAAAAGAAATAAAAAAAACATGCATTGGCTCTGTTTTGGATCCTACAGGTGTCAGTAGAAGCAGAACTCACAGGAGCTTGCACAATTGCAATGTGTGAGGAAAGTCAACAACTGATGTAAAGTCCCAGGTATTTAACCCCACCTGTCCCCTTGTAGGTTGTCATGGGGGTTGTTGACCCACTATTAACCATGTGAGTCGTCACATGAGCCAAGATCCTTAAAAAAAAGGCGAGTGTCATTACTGTCACCATCACCCTTAAGAGGCATCTTGGATGAGAGGCAGAATGTCTTCACAATCCAAAAGAGGTACAGTTGCCTTATTTTTAAGCATTCAGGGCTATATCTGCTGGACTCACTCTTCCAGTGTCAGAGTTATAGCTCCTAATGTTCCTCTTACTGGAACCACTTTGGACTGAACCCTTTCACATCTGCGCCAGTTGTGCTTTCAGGCCCTGATTCTTCTGATGACCAGTATGGTATATGTTAATTGCTTCAGTTCAACTGGCTTACCTTCTGGAGGTATTTGGCTGGGGCTGACCTTCATGGATTTTTATCATGGTTTAGCCTTTGGGATACCTGGGTTGTAGCTGTCCTGTATATCTGCCATTCTACATTCTGGTAGCTCCAATCCCAAGAGTATAAAGGGTCTGCTCTTCAAAGATCCATTTAGGATGTACTTTCAGCTACAAAGGAAAATCGCATAAGGGCAGACAAACCCAGAGCTGAAACTGAACAAAACTAGAACATCTGGGCGAAAGAGGTGTTACACAACACCAATGCCAAGTAGGTAGTGGACCAAAGAGGAGACCACAGCAAGCTCCCAGAAGAAGAGCCAGTCAACATCACAAAGCCATCCAACAATGAGTCTCCTGAACGAAGACAGCATCAGGACTTGACTAATCCAGACTAATACAGGGCAGAATGATCCAGATCATGAGAAATATATATATATGTGTGTATAAGTGTGTGTGTGTGTGTGTGTGTGCGCGCATGTGTGTCAGACAATGCAGATTTGAACACTTAATAGCATGTGCAGACACAATCATT